>ML355741.1:0-16389 GCA_005239505.1 Nicotiana paniculata | reverse complement strand
ACGATTGGTAATGTTGTAAACTTTCTTGTTGGGTAGGTGCGTGAATTGAGAGGACTTAGTGGTGGCAAGTCGATTCCTGAGGTTTGGTGGTTGCGATTAGGTTGTTGGTGTGATTTATTAAATGGTTATACTTGGGCATGTTTAAAGAAGGGAAAGAATGTGAAATGTTGTATGTTCATGCTTGATTGTCGGTATCAATCATAGTTAAGGGGTAATGTGTGTGATTGAAATGTAAAATACTCCTTGTTAATGAATTATGTACGTGTGAAGGATATTGCTCGAGGACGAGCAAGAGTCTAAGTGTGGGGTGTTGATGCGTGGCTAGAATTCATGATTTTAAGCATTATATACCTTGCATTTTATGTGCTTTAATGATAAAAATACACGTCATGTGTGCCTAATGGAGTTTATTTAATGTGCAGGTGAGTTGGAAATGGAAGCCGAGCTAAATGAGAGCATAAACGTCGGAAAATACGTGCAAGAGTCGAAAAGGAGCGATCCGGGACAAGCCTGGCGACAGCCAGGCGTTAGACCCCAAACGCCAGGGGGTGCCTGGCGTTATACCCAAAACGCCAGGGGTTGCCTGGCGTTAGCCAGACGTTATACCCAGAACGCCAGAGGGTGCCTGGCATTAGCCAGGCGTTAGACCCCTAACGCCAGGGTGCCTATTTCTGTAAAGTCCGAGTTTTAAAGGTTTTTAAGTGTTTCCAAGCGAGGATAGGAGTCTTTTACACGGGTAGGGTTTATCCCAACCGTATAAATAGACTCAAGAACACATCATGAAGGAGAGAGACGAATTTGGGAGCAAAATACACATACAGAATCATTGAAGGAGCAAGGATTATCAGTTTTCTTTATTCAAGTATTTGCAGTTCATGCACACTTATGCAATTTTTTGATCATAACATGAGTGGCTAAACACCCATTGTTCTGGGGTTGTGGGCTAGCCATGAATATTGTTACTCGACATTAATTTAACTTTGAATATAGTTTACTCAACATATGGTTGTTTCTTCAATTCGGTGTTTAATTGCTTAATTAATTGGCCATTGATTAAGTTCTATATACTATCTATGTTAAGCTTGGAAAAGCCGTACATAGATTAGAGAAGAAANTTTTATATCGGCTTGGTTAAATAACGATTAAAGTGATTTAGCTAGTAGTTTACACAAGTCTCTGTGGGTACGATATCTGGACTTAAAATCCTATATTATTTGTCGACCACGTACACTTGCGTGTGCATTGGGAATTCAACCAACAACCGCGCTAGTGGCGAGAACATGAGGCAGAACACAAGGCCATTAGCGTGACCACTAGTGCACACAGTAGCACGGTCGCGCTAGTCCAGGACTCACCACACTTCATTTTTCTGACTTTTGTTTTCCTTGGGTTGGCTTGAGTCCACCCTTCGCCCGCGCACACCTGCATATGTTAGTACTTACAACAATGAAACTATTCATCCTCTACTCTATAAACACTACACCTTGGGTTGCCTCCCAATCAGCGCCTTAGTTCATGTCGTGGCATGACAATTACAACAAGTCAATGGGTTTCCTCCCATGAAGCGCCTGATTTAACGTCGTGGCACGATGGAGAATGAGCACATTTATGGCTCGCTCGACCTCTGAGGATCATCAAGAAGAACCACAGACACTTCCTTGTTCTCGTCCATCCCCACATATGGTTTCAATCTCTGCCCATTAACTCTGAAGGTGTGGTCACCTTCTTCAGAAGAAATCTCTACGTCACTTGAGGGAAACACTTCGACCACACGAAATGGTCCAGACCATTGGGACTTGAGTATACCCGGAAAAAGTCTCAATCTGGAGTTATAGAGCAGAACCATTTCTCCGGGTTTGAAGTTTCGGTCCACAATGTTCTTATTGTGTAACCTCTTCATTCTCTCTTTATACATCCTCGTTCTTTCAAAGGCAAGATATCTGAACTCATCCAACTCATCCAACTCATGCAGTTCAGTGACTCGATTTGTGCCCGCAACATCCATATCCATGTTTAACTATTTCAGTGCCCACCACGCTCGATGTTCCAGTTCTACCGGCAGGTGACAGGCCTTTCCGAACACCAACTTGTATGGAGACATACCAATTGGCGTTTTGAATGCAGTTCTGTATGCCCATAGTGCGTCATCAAGCTTTTTTGCCCAATCAGTTCTTGTGGCGTTCACTGTTTTAGTTAGCACACTCTTGATTTCTCGATTTGACACCTCAACATGCCCACTCGTCTGAGGATGATAAGTGGTTGCCACCTTGTAGCGCATATCGTATTTAGCTAACAGCTTTTCGAAGGCACGATTGCAGAAGTGAGTTCCTCCGTCACTGATGATAGCCCTTGGAATCCCAAAACGGGTGAATATGTTTTTCTTCAAGAATCCCACTACCACCCTTACGTCATTGGTGGGGAGTGCTGCAACTTCCACCCATTTGTACACATAGTCTACAGCAACAAGTATGTACTTATTTTCGTACGAGGAAACGAAGGAACCCATAAAGTCAATCCCTCATACATCAAAAACCTCGACCTCTTGGATCGAGTTCATGGGCATCTCGTGGCGAAGGGATATGTTCCCCGTCTGTTGACACTCGTTGCAGCCCTTCACCCATTGGTGGGCATCTTTGAACATAGTTGGCCAGTAGAAGCCGGCCTCTAGAACCTTGGATCTTGTTCGAACTCCTCCAAAATTCCCTCCATATGCTGATGCGTGACACGCCTGCAAAATAGAAAATTGTTCTATCTCGTGGATGCACCTCCGGATCATATTGTCAATACAAATTCTAAACAAGTGAGGTTCATCCTAGTAATAATTGCGGCAATCACGATAAAAAAATTTCTTTTGGACATATGAGAGTTCATAGGGCTCAATACCATTGGCCAGGTAATTTGCAATGTCTGCATACCATGTCACCTCCTCCATGATTGTGGCAAGTAGCTGCTCGTCTGGAAAGGTTTCCAAAATGTCCTTTGCTTCTACTGCATTTTCAGCGCTTTCAAGTCGTGACAGATGGTCCGCGACTTGGTTCTCCATGCCCTTGCGGTCACGAATCTCTAAATCGAATTCTTGTAGTAGCAACACCCAATGAATTAGGTGTGGCTTGGATTCTTTCTTCTCAATCAATACTTGAGGGCAGCATAATCAGTGTAAACAATCACCTTCGAGACGATCAGGTATGATCTGAACCACTCAAAGGCGAACACTACTGCCAACATCTCATTTTTAGTCACCGTGTAGTTCAGCTGAGCTCCACTCAATGTCCTACTCACGTAGTAGACCGGGTGCATTATCTTTTCCTTTCGTTGTCCTAACAACGCTCCCACTGCGTAATCACTGGCATCACACATGAGCTCGAGTGGTTGCTCCTAGTCGGGAGCAACAATGATCGGGGCCATGACTAGCCTCTTTTTCAACTCCTCGAAAGCCACCCTGCAATCATTAGAAAACACAAAACAATTATCTTTTTCGAGCAACTTACATAGGGGGTTGGCTATTTTGGAGAAGTCTATGATGAATCACCGGTAGAACCCGGCATGCCCAAGGAAGCTCCTTATCGCTTTAACCGATGTGGGAGGTGGGAGCTTTGCAATCACATATACTTTGGCACGATCCACCTCAATTCCTTTGCTCGAAACCAAGTTCCCCAAGACTATCCCCTCTTGTACCATGAAATGGCACTTCTCCCAATTAAGCACAAGGTTCGTCTCAATACACCGCATCCGCACTCGAGTCAGATTTGCTAAGCACTAATCGAATGAATATCCCACCACTCAGAAATAATCCATGAATACCTCCATGATATCCTTGACCATGTTAGTGAATATGTCCATCATGCACCTTTCAAATGTGGCGGGTGCATTGCATAAGCCAAAGGGAATCTTTTTGAGTGCAAAGATCCTGTAGGGACAAGTGAATGAGGTCTTTTCTCTGTCTTTCGGGGCAATGGAAATTTGTTTGTACCCCGAGTACCCGTCCAGAAAATAGAAGTGAGACCTCCCTGTCAGTCTGTCGAGCATTTGATCGATGAAGGGAAGTGGGAAGTGATATTTACGGGTGGCAAGATTTAATTTTTTGTAGTCCATGCAAATTCTCCAGCCAGTGACGGTCCTTGTGGATATCAGCTCATTGTTTTCATTTTTTACAACCGTCATGCCACCTTTTTTAGGTACACATTGTACTAGGCTAACCCAGTTACTGTCAGAGATGGGGAAAATAATTCCCACATCTAACCACTTTATGATTTCCTTCTTCACCACTTCCTTCATGTTTGGGTTCAGCCGCCTCTGGTGTTCCCTGGAAGGTTTGTGCCCTTCTTCCAACAGAATTTTGCGTAAACAGAACATCGGGCTGATCCCCTTTATGTCTGCCATGGTCCAACCAATGGCCGTCTTACACTCTGTGAGTACCATTAATAGTTGATTTTCCTGCACATCTAGCAAACTGGATGACATAATAACAGGTAAAGTAGAATTAGGTCCAAGAAACGCGTACCTGAGATGGGCTGGCAGTGGCTTCAACTCCAGCTTGGGTGGCTCTTCAACAGATGGCTTGGTTGGCGGAGTCTCTCTCTTTTCTAAGTGTAGGGGCTCAAATTCGAGTGCCCTCGGCCAAACACCTTTTTCGTCAAGCGTTAATATCCATTCTGCCAATTCTTCCCCATTTACCTCACCCAAATTCATCAAACATGTAGCAAGGGGGGCCTCAATAGTTAGGACTCATCATCTTCCTCCACTATCACATCCACAGCATCAACAAGAGAACAATTGGCGAACTCACTTGGTTGCCTCATGGATTTCTGCACATTGAATGTGATTTCCTCGTTGTTCAATCTTATCTTGAGCTCCCCAGTTTCACAATCAATGAGGGCTCTCCCAGTGGCCAAGAATGGCCTTCCTAAAATTATGGGAATCTCTTCATCCACTCTGCAGTCCAGTATTACAAAATCTGCAGGGAACACAAACTTCCCTACTTGCACCAATACGTCGTCCAGAATGCCTGACAGTCTTTTTACCATCCTGTCTTCCAGATGCAACAACATAGAGGTTGGTCTAGCTCTACCAATTACCAACCTCTTGTAGATGGCTAGGGGCATAAGATTAATGTTGGCCCCTAAATAACAAAGTGCCTTTGCAAAGGCAAAATTTCCAATGGTGGAGGGAATGGTGAAACTCCCTGGATCAGACAGCTTTTCCGCAATTGGTCGGGTCACAGCAACACTGCAAGTTTGAGTAAGCGTCATTATGGCCAAGTCTTGGAAGTCAAATTTTCGGTACATTAAGTCCTTCATCATTTTCGCATGCCCAGGCATCTCCTTCAGAGCATCAATCAAAGGAATGTTTACCTGTATTTGTTTCAACATGTCCAAGAACTTTTTATACTGCTCATCATTCTGATACTTAGCCAGCCTCTGTGGGAATGGTGCTGGAGGTCTCTTCTTCCCAGTGAGTTGGGATTTTTCTTTGTCAGCCACCACCTCAATTACCGATTCTTGGGCTGGCTCCGCTTCTTTCTCAACCTCGAGTTGTGTGTTGGGTTCTCCTTGTGCGGGCTGCACTGTCACCTCAGTCAGTTTTGTTGGCTCATCAAATTCAATAGGCACTGGTACTAGTGTCTCATCCTGTCTGCTTTCTCGAGCTCTTTCCTGCTCCAAGTCTAAGTCCATGCCATTGTGTAGACTCACTGCCATTAGCTGCTTAGGACCATGATCCTTAGGATTTACCTGAGTGTCCGTAGGTAATGTCCCCTAAGGACGATTATTTAAAGACATCGAGATCTGGCCCATTTGCACTTCAATGTTTTTAATAGCTGAATCATGTGCATCTACTCTCTCGCTTATTTTCCAGTTGACCCAATAACCTGTTGCATCATTGCTTCAAGTCTGGAAAACCCATCTTCCTGTCTACCACCATGTTGCTGATGAGAGGGATGATAAGCTTGTTGCTGATGCTGATTCTGATTATTGTACCCCTATGGCCTTTGGTAAGACACCACATTACCCTGAGGCCGCATGGCTGCCATGTTTCCGCTGTTGTGCTGCTGCTGAGGGGGCATGTATGGTTGATTTTGTTGGCCCTAATTCTGTCCACCCTGTCGCTGACCCCCATAATTCGACACATAGTTCATATTTTCAGAGTAGTGATGATGGTCACATTCAACATTCCACTGATTACCAAGTGGTTGACTAATGCAAGATGCGCATAAGCCCCCATTGGTGTATCCACAATATGTACCTGCTGCTTTTGCCCTGATTCCTTCACCTTTTTAGTTAGTATGTTGATCTGTGTTATCAAGGTGGCCACATTCTCAGCAAGAGTATTGGATGGGTCGAAGGGCACTGAGTGAACTACAGGAGTAATGGGTGCATTCCTGGTTGTCCACCACGAATTCTGCGCCATTTTTTCAAGTAAGATTTGGCTTTCTCTCCATGTTTTGCTTAAGAATGCTCCACCAGCTGAATCATCTACATTTGCCTTTACAGTATCCGCCAAACCCATATAAAAACGTTTCCCCAACATCTACTCTTGAATACCATGGTGCGGACAGATAACCAACATTCCTTTAAATCGTTCCCATGTTTCCCGTAATGTTTCAGTTGGCTTCTGTCTGAAGCTCAAGATTTCATCAATTTGTTGAGTTGTCTTGTTGGGTGGATCGAATTTTTTCTCGAACTGCTTAACTAACTCCTCCCATATGGTAATAGAATTAATGGGGAGCGAGTTTAGCCAAGTCTGTGCTGCTCCTATCACTGAGAATGGAAACAACAACAGCTTTATCGCTTCCTGAGTGACGTTTGGCTGCCTCTGAGTTTTGCAAATTGACAGAAAATTCTTCAAATGTTGTTGAGGGTCCTCAATGTATGATCCTGAAAATAGTCTTTTGTTCTGCAGCAAGTGCAGCATACTATTTGTAATCTGAAAGGACTCAGCCTATATCTGAGGGACTAATATCGCAGTGGCCAAATTCTCCACCGTGGGTTGTGCCTAGTCATATAAAGGAGCCTCTGGCACAAGAGGTGCCACTATCTGCGCAACTAGGTCTACCACGTCGTCCCCATTGTTGTTCTTGTTGTTTAGATTTTCCATGTAACGTTCAAGTTGTTCAATTGATGGTTGTTGTTTGCTTTGCCGGTTAGCCCGGTTCAAGGCTTTGAAAACTTTCTCGGGGTCTGATAAGGCTTCAAATACTTCACCAGTTCTCGATGAGTTTCTAGGCATGCACCTATACAACCAAGTTAGCAAACGTTAAAATTTCAATATATAGATGAAAAATTGAAGAAAATTGACTATACTTTAGAATTTTGTATTTCTTCAAACTGTAATTGATAACACCGTTAATTCCCATCAACGACGCCAAAATTTTATCACGCTCAACTATGTCTTATAAAAAGACTAAGCGGGCGTTGCAAATATAATCTGAGTATTTCGCCTAGAGTCGAATCCCACAGGAAATTAACCTATCAATTATAGTTATTAGATTTATTCTTCGTAATCAACTTCCCAAGGGTTGAGAATAACAATTTGTTGGTATTTGTACTCACTAAACTGAATGAAATTAAGTAAACTAAAAGATAACTAATACTGAGTTGTAAAAAAATGCGAGAAGGATCTAAGGTTATAGTTTCCCCCCTGATGAAATCCCATCTTATATATTTCCTAATGTTTGGCCTAATTATCTCTATCAATCATGAGCACTTTTGCTACCGTAAATCTCTCCCGAGCAATTACGATAATTTACTAGATGCACTCTCTCGAGCTACACTAGCTAGATTTTATTACAGCTCACTTTAGATTGCACCCACGGTATCGTTATTCTTAATCCAACCTTTAAACCCTTGGTTATGGATCCCTCTTATACTTTGGGAGTAGTATTTTTCAACAACTACTTAAATATGCACACTCTCCCGAGCAGATACATACTAAATAGGCACAACTAATTGAGGGCTCTTCAATCAACTACAATAAGAACTTAGTTGAACAAATAGAGATTGAAACCAAGCAAACTATACTAAATATAACAAGATGTCCATCCTCAACGGGTTCCACCAAAACCTTAGACTAAATAGATTAGCTACTCATAATTGTACTGAAAATAACAATAGAAGAATTTAGCAACAATGACAAAACTACAAGGAAAAGAGATGAGATTTGATGCCCAATTGCCCTCCTTGCCTCTTGCCTTTGCTTTTCTTGAGCAAGACTTAAACCTAATTAATTCTCTCTTTTGGACGAGTTGAACCTTATATAGGTTAAGCGGATTTGTCCTGAGCTTCCAAGTTTACCCATGAGAAATAACGTGTTCGCCTGGACTAGCGCACCCACGCTAGTCATCACGCTACTGGGCGCGCTAATGGCTATACATTCTGCCTGGGATCGCTGGGCTAGCGCGGTCGCGCTAGTGGGCACGCTAAGACCGCGCTAGTGGACTTATAATCTGTCCAAGCACTTTTTCTTCCTTCATCTCATACGTTAAGTACTCCAAGGGCCTTTCTCCTTCAATTTGGTTCCAAACACCATCCTAGGTCCTCATAAGCACATTTAGCTCCTGCGAAACATAAAATCAACAATTAGAGCCATTTTATCATCATTTCACACTCTTAAGACAGTGAAACATCATTAAGTTGGAGTACAAATATACACTAAACTACATGAATTTAGCCTATTATCAGGTACCAGACACTAGGTAGGAAAAAAAAATTAAGTTAATTAAAAGTGTGCTCATCGCAAACTTCAACATGATATCAAAGCAAGCAAAATGCCTTAAATTCATATTTCACTGCCACAAAGAAAATAATATTTCCACGTGTTCGACCCGAAAAAGAGTCAGTCCGACACATGAGGGGCCCTGTTAAAACATACTAATATGATTAAATTAAAAATTTGTTATCTTTAACAACTTAAACTTATGAATGAGATGGTCGCACACTTAATCACCAAACAAAGGCGTAAATGCAAAACTATTAAATAATCCACACTGATAACAAGTCAAATAGCTTTTGGAACTTAAAAAAATACTTTGGTAGCGCCACAATGACGCTCAAATCATCTGCAGATGGCATAAATTCCGTTTATATATATATATATATATATATATATACAAAATGATTCAATTCCTTAGACAAATCGTCACAAAAAGTACCAATAATTCAGTTATTCAATTAAACAATTGTACGGAGTTAATTAATATGTTAAGCTCAAAACGTCATTCTTGAACAGCTTCTGAATGTTTTTCTGCTAAATATTATACAAACTTAAAACCGTAATAATTCTTGATTTTTTTTGTGGTACATTGATTAATGTAATAAAAGAATATGTCCCATCAAAAAAGTCTAGCAAGATTAAAAGGACAGGAATTAGTAGCTTTCGGAGACACTTTGCCCGGCTCTATCCCAACCACCCTAAATAGGCAGGTCAAGCTCCCGTTATACAGGATTCGAGAAAGGGCCGAATCACAAAATTCTATTCCAATCATTAGGGGTGTACATAAATCGGGTTGATTCAATTTTTATCGAAACCAAACCAACTATATCGGTTTGAATTGGTTCGATTTTGTCAGATTTTCAGTTTTTTTTGTTATAAGAATATTATTTCAATCTTACTTCATTAAAGTTATAAATAAAGTTTTGATAATTGAATATATGTTTAGTAAATATTAAAAAAATTGACAAACATATGATCTATTAAAATATTCTAATGGGAGAATTTTTTTAGTAATACATGATGGTTATTTTCTTAGTCGTCTAACAATAATTTTTGTTAATGTACGCTTTCAAGGTTAACACATGAGACGATCCCAAAGATTTCAATATTTTTTAAAGAAAATTCAATATAAAGTCTTAAAAATATATATAAAAATTATATATTTATATGTCGGTTTGATTCTAATTTTTTTATTCAATACTAAACAAAGTCAAACCAAACATAGTCGGGTTTTTTAATCGGATCGGTTTGAACACCCCGACCAACCACCCTCATTAGAATATATGATTTTTTTGGATTTAACTTACATTGGCAGTATAAAAGATTTTAACACTATTATTACCGTGGGGGTTGGGTGTGCGAATAAGGTCCCATATTAATAGCTGAAAAAATTGAGAGTTGTATAGTTGTCGGGATCTTTTAATAGTATGAGACTTTTTACGGAATAATATACGAGCTTGGCCTAAAATGAACACATTATTAGGTTGGTCAGTTTGCTTACCCTTACGATCCAAGTTGCGGGATTCGGTTGTCATAAATACTCTGACGATGTGGATGATACACTGTGGATCATGGCAGTGGGTCAAGTAGAACTTAGTTCGATGGGGAGATTGTTGGGTTTGGCCAAAAGTGAATAATATCACACTATTTTAAGAGTATCTTCGGTCTAAATTAGCCCAAAAATTGTACTTTAACAAATTATATTAGGTAACTCAATTTATTTTTCATGTTATTAATTCCACTTAATATGAGTAATTATGTGTATTAATTAAACTCTAATTTTTATACTCATTCTGGGTAAAAATAGCACCGGCTAGTCAGTTTTCGGACTGATCATTCAAAAATAGTCAGTGTTCGTCAAGTCGTTGAAAAATAGCCACTATTTTGCTGCAAGAGAGATCGATCCAACATAATATACTGGAATTCGATGCACATGTGTATGAACTTCCAGCATATTATGCTGGAAGTCCAACACACGGAAAGTTCTAGCATAATATACTGGAGATTCGAGCACTTGTGTATGAACTTCCAGCATATTATACTGGACGGATATACTTTGTTGGAACTCCAGTATATTATGCTGGAGTTCTAGTATACTTATGCTGGAACTCCATTATATTATGTTGGAGTTCCAGTATACTTATGCTGAAACTCCAGTATAATATGCTTATTTTTCGGATTTTGAACAGTGTTTTCGTTCAAATTTATCTTTACATGAAAAGTGACTAAATTTCAATTGCTTTTGAAAGTGTGGCTATTTTTGAATGGTCACTTGTAAACTGGTTATTTTTTAATTTCTCCCTCATTTCGGGTGTGGCTTTGCAAGAGGCTGGCAAAATATCGAGGCTCATATCAAACTAATAATATGTATTTTTCCACATAGATTGTCATTATTAACTATGATTAATTAATACTATTTTTTTCTGTATTCATTACTTAATCATAGTAATTAATATAGTTTAAAATATGCATATAAGTATTTTCGAGGACCACTTGGCTCAATTCCATAGACAAGAGACTAGAGCTCGAAATTGTATCAAAAGTTTCTTATATTAACTAAAAAGAAATATAAACAATAAAAAGATTAAACCACTCCATTATTAATATTGAGGTGCAGTTGATAACTTGATATTGAGTCACCAAGAATTTAGGAATCTTATTTGCATAAATTCCAAATAGTAACTGACAAAAGCAAAAATATAATCCTCTGCTTAACCTAGGAAAATAATAGCAATGGACAAGTAATAAATCTATTTTTTTAAAATTTAATTTTATTGACTATATTATAGAGCAATAGAGTGGTGGAATGTTGAATTATCACCGACAGTTGCCCACAATTCCATAGACAAATTATAATATATTAATTTACTCTTAAAAACTAATTTCTTTATATATATAATTCTATTTTGGACGGGATTCTTTCATAGGATCACTAGATTCATAACATACTGTGACAGAGTCGGTCACAGAATTCTCACAATAAAAAAATTATTTGTTATTATATATACATTAAAAAAAATGATGTTGTATATACAACGTAATTTTTTGAGGGGTTCATGAACCCTCTTCCGTCCCTTTAGTTGTGCCCGCAATAACAAATATTGGTTCGACTTGATTTTAATAAGGATTTTAAGAATTTGATCTAACCATATTACTTAATACTCATTCTTCTTAAGGTTTTTGTTAAAAGTCACTAACTTATTAACTATATAAATGCTCTTAGTCTGATATTAGTTTGATATTATCTTAACGATAAACATAAGTTAGAAGGCTATTAGTTTTTTGACTTTTTCTGGCGATTTTCAACCCTTCCTCGAACAATAATGGTTGAAGGTACGTTTCTACCTTGGGTCCTTATTGCAACCCACTCTACTTAATAAGTTATTTTTAGTTTTAGTACCAATAATTAAGAACTATTTTTTCCTACTTGTTACGTCAAAAACTACTTTATTTTCATTGCTAAGGATATGTGTATGACTTATTTTCAAACATATCCAGGCAGACTAATCATTCCAGACTTTTAAAATTTACTTATTTTGAGAAATATTTTTTTTAAAAGTGCTTTTTTGGTGAGAATCAATTTGTGTTTGGCTAATTAATTTAAAAAACACTTTTGAGTAGTAATTGATATTTGGCCAGTTGTTGAAAACTGCTTATAAGTGTATTTTTCTCAAAAGTGCTTCTTAGAAAAGTATTTTTGGAGAGAAGCTACATTTTTCTGCTTCTCCTCAAAAGCATTTTTTTTCCTTCTAAAAGTTTGGCCAAACACTTCAATTTTTGGCCAAAATCACTTTTGGCCCAAAATAAAAGCTTGACCAAACCGACTATGTTTGGCCAAGCTTCTCCAATCCTAAAAGTACTTTTTCTTTTTGTTTTGAAAAAGTACTTTTTTTTCAACGTTGAAGTGTTTGGCCAAGCATTTGGAAGGAAAAAAGTACTTTTGAGGAGAAGCAAAAGCAGCTTGTAGAAGCTGAAAAAATAACTTCTCTGCCAAACTCTGATTGATGCTCAGAAATGCTTTTCAAATAAATTAGTCAAACACAAACTGCTTCTCACCAAAAATACTTTTGAGAAACTTCTGAAAAACAAAAAATTTTCAAAATAAGATGATTTTTACAGCTTGGCCAAACAAGTTATACGTATCAAAGAATAATCAGAAGAATTTTGCAATCAAAGGCAAGCTTATCACGAATCACATACAAAAGAAAGAACTCGAAAGAAAAAGATTATAAAAGTTGAAGCAAGAATAGATAAGAACAACAGTTAGTCAAAATACATGATTTCCATCTAATTTATATATTTCGTTTCAAGGGCATAAGTTTATCCTTCTACTTTCGAATATTGTCTACATTTAACCTCCGTTATACTATTCAGCCAAAGTTACTTTTACCGTAATACTGTTCGGCCAAATTTATTTCTCTCATTATACTATCCGGCATTACACCTACTATCAACAAACTTTTAAAAATTATCTATCTGTCCGTTCAGGTAACCTAGAATTTTCCAAATTGTTATAATTAAGTCACTTATTCTTCTTCTTGATTCACTTTCTTCGAACTAGTTGACATTTACCTGCTTTCTTGATTGAAAAAAATAAGAAAAAGAAATACTAAAATAATATAACGGCTAGTAAATAAAGTATAGTAAATTGAAGAATCTAAATTAGGTAGATTGTCTAAATTTTAAATTTCAAAAGTATTTACAACATCCCAACTTTAATGAATTCGTTGTACCAAATGCATGGAAACTTTGCAAGTATTAGTGATAGAAGTTGGAGTTCTTTGGAGACTTTACATTATCGAATTCAACTCTTGCTTAATCAAATGCTACGCACTGTGCACTCTTAAGTTGGTCGATCGAATTCTATACTAACCAGACAATAACAAAATATATTTGAATATACATGTACATACATTAATGGACAGCTGCATATAAATATATCCACTTGACTTCTAGGGTGTATGTATGGTTGAAAAATAAATAAAATTTTAAATCAATTCCAAACCCATTATCACGAGAAGAGAAGTGAGTGCAGTGGTAATAAAAAATATTCATGAATAATTTGTATAGTCTAGTACCTTTAGCATTCACATCAACAGTAATTTCTAAAAGTAGTGGAGCAATAAGAACACCATGTGATTTAAATAAAAGGAAATTAGGAGATTTTGGATTACCTAAAAGATCAGAGGATAATTTAAAAGCTTGCTGATTCCAGGGATAAATTTGTCCGGATAATGTAACGGTATGAATAAATTTGAACGAATAATATAATGGAGCTTAAATATAGGTAATAAGCAGAAGGGTATATTTAGCCATTTTCTCGAAGGAGAATTCTACTTTTCCCGTTTAGTTGTATCAACTTGTTTATTCCACAAACAAATTAAACGGGAATATAATATGGAAATTAATAAAAACGAGATTATTTAGTGGATATATGTTTTGATAAATATTTGATTCATTAGATTATAAATGAGATGTATGTAGTTTAAGTTAAAAAATGAGTTTGATTTTATAATAAATAAACTTGGATAAATTTTATTTTTAATTTTAACCGCAGTTTATTAAAGGACTTCAGAAGAAGTGTTTTAGAAAAGGACACTTTAGTCATTTGGTTATTTTATCTCATGAATTATTATCCCTACATTGATTGTATATAAAATAATATCAAAATTATGTTATAACTAATCATGAGATTGCTTATATTAAAAATAAAATCCAACAAAACACTAGATTAAATGATTTTATAGTTTAACCCGAGGTTATTTGTGATGACCCAAGGGGTCATTTAATAAAATTAGACTCTGTTCCATGCTAAATAACCATAAAAAGATTAAAATTAAACACTACGATTTACGTGCGCAATCCGGACGTGAAATCGGAAAGCTTTTATGTGAAAAAAATGAGAAATAGTAATTTTAGAATTTAAATTTGATAAAAGTTGACTTTTGTCAACATTTTGAGAGCCTCCCTCTCCCCGTCCCTTACTCGTCTTTTGAAAGCCGTCGTCCTGGATTTTTTTCCCGTTAAACGGACCCGTATCCGTGTTCCGACGACCCTGGGAGGTCCACGGTAAAATATGGGACTCGGGCGTAGCCCGGAAATGAATTCCGAGGTCCCAAGCCTTAGAAATAAATTTTTGAAAGAAATTATTTTGCTGAAATGCTTATGAATTTAAGAAAAGAAATAATGCAAAAAAATCAGTGATATAGGGTCCGTATTTTGGTTCTGGAGCCCGGTACAGATTTGTTATGACATTTAAAGGTTAAATGTGAAATTTGGTGAAAAACGGAGTTCGTTTGATATGATTCGGACATCCGATTGAGAAATTATGAACTTTAAGAGTTTTTGTTGAAAACGATGAGTTTTGAGGTTTAATGCATAGATTTACATGTTATTTTCATGATTTTATCGCACGAGCAAGTCCGTATTATATTTTTAGACTTGCGTACATGATTTGTTTAGAGTCCGAGGGCTCAGGTGAGTTTCGGATAGGCCACAAGGTGTTTTTCACTTTAAATAACTGCTGGTTTTTCAGTATCTGGTGTCCAGGTTTTTGTACAATGTGATCGCATAGTGTAGTCTCCAGGGGTCCCAAGTTTTGTATTGCGAACGCGATGCCAGGAGTGCGATCGCTATGCTTCACCAAGACCCTACTGTGCGAACGTACAAATAACCCTGCGATTGCGGAGCACAGTCTAGGCCAAACTGTGTGAACGCATGTCATACAGTGCAAACGCACTGAATTAAATTTTGGCCTGGGGGAGGGAAATCCAATACCCTGTGCAATCGCACCCCTCCCCATGCGAATGCACTGCATAATTTTTCCTTACCCCATACGATCACATTAATTACCCGTGATCGCACAGTTCCCCAGCCCTACTAATATAAATACCTGTTAAAAACAGGCAGAAACCTTTCATCTCCAAATTTTTGAAGTTCCGGCCCTAGAAACGAGTTTTCTTCAGCAATATTCATCCCCAATTCATAGGTAATCAATCCCAAACCTTGTTCTTTCAATTCCTTACTATTTTGCATCACTTTTAAAGCAAAAACAAAGAATTTTCATGGTAAAAATCTAGGATTTTGGGTAGAATTAGGGAGTTTTGTAAAAATTGAATTTTTATATCAAATTAAGGTCGGATTTCAAAACTAATTGCATAATATGGGTAAACGTAACTTGGTCCGAACCCCGAGTTTAGGCCAAGCGGGCCCGGGATCGAGTTTTCATTTTTTTGAGAAAACTTAGGAAAAATTATATTTTTCAATAAAGTTAGTTCCTTTAGCATTAGTTAATGATATTAAGCTAATTTTGATTAGATTCGAGCAATTTAGAGGTGAATTCAAAAGGAAAAGTAATAATTGAGAAGTGAGTAGCCTGCAGAATTGAGGTAAGTGTTTGGTATAACTTTGGCTCGAGGGACTCCCCACTTGTTTGTCATGTGAAACGCATGGGCGAGATGTATAGGTGTGGTGATGAGTATCTCTGCACCACCCAAATTAATTGTTAAACATGATTCTCCTTCCCGTTCCCAACTTAATTGACTATTGTCTTAATTGTTATGTGTTCATTATTGCTTCTATGATTATTTGGCCCTGTTGATATGTTGTTAGATGTTGTTTTGATTATTTGGAAAGAGTATTGGTTGTTTGAGCTGGTTTCCTTGGGATATGTATAACGGTTGA
>ML355740.1:0-44310 GCA_005239505.1 Nicotiana paniculata | reverse complement strand
CTTTTGACAACTCAGCCAGTCACGTGGACACAGGAAAACGCAACAGCTGGATGTGATTCTTTGAAGAGGTACGGTACAAAGAGGAACTATTCAGTAAACCCACGAACTTATCAGCCACGAGAAACTCAACTTGATCAAAACGGGAGAGAGGCACGGTCAGAATGAATCTAGACAAAGCTACGGGCAGATTCAAGGACCCACAATTGATTACTCGAACGTTATGTAACCGAACCCCAATTACCGTTATCCTTTGTAACGCCTCATTAATGTCATAATTAGTCATTAATGAGTAACCATAGCAAGAGTCGTACGTTATAAGAATCTCCTATATAAGGGAGGGGAATACAGCTTGTAAAGGCATCTGATTCTCGAATACAATCAACTTCGATTTTCTATATTTCTGCAATATTGTCTATTATTCATTTTTCTCTATTACCTTGATTATTAGTAACCCCTATTCATCTTAAAAAATAAGCTTTAGTCAAAGGGTCTAATTCTTTGGTTAAACAGTAAGTGCTTCAAGCTGACCACCATAGATATTTCTTCATCTCTCTTGAAATTATGATCCTCTTACTCCAGTTGGCTTCAATATGACTCACAAAAAACCTATGATTTGAGAGAGGGAGAATAATTCTTACTGCTTCCAACAGACCCTCCATATGTAAATTTAAATATAATTAACTATATAATAACTTAAAAATAACTGGAATAGTCAGTTAAACAAAATCATAAGTTGTGTACCTTTTGCATATCAGACATAAAGGTAATAATGCTTCCATATTTTAGATTCAATGAGTGTTTCAGCAGCTCCAAAAACCATATCCATGTCAAGGTATTTTCCTTGTCAACTATCATGACCCGATTTACCCTCCGAAGGCATCGTGACGGCACCTAGTCTCTACGACTAGGTAAGACTAATTGGGAAAAATACAAATTAAATAGAAGCAATAACATAAAGACGAAATAAGTGAGTCTACAAGATCTGTCTCAAAATAGCTCTATACAACGTCAGGGAATTTACATGAAAAATCTATCTAAGTCTGGAGTGGAAGGTGACTCGAAGGACTCTGCGGACACGATAGAATTACCTTTCGGTCTCTTTGAAGCTACTGCTCAGACCCCTAGCCACGAAACTGAGCGCTGGTACCTGGATCTGCACACGAAAAACATGTGCAGAAAAGTGCATGAATACACCACAAATTGGTACCCAGTAAGTGCTAAGCCTAACCCCAGTCGGGTAGTGACGAGGTCAGGTTAAGGCACTACTGGATTTTTATAGTATAATAGTTTAAAATTTGAACAGGGAGATTTAATAAGCTAAGGAAAATCAGTAGGAACAATGAGCTAAAAGAAAATAATAATAGGGAGCCCTCTGCTCAGCACATCATATATCACAGTAACAAGTATGCAATGCACTATAGGGGGAAAGCTCCCGGAATCTCGTCCTTAGTCCCAGTTTAAATATGCAATACAGTACAGGGGGAAAGCTCCCGGAATCTCGTCCGTAATCCCAATTTAAATATGCTATGCAGTACAGGGGGAAAGCTCCCGTAATCTAGTCCTTAGTCCCAATTTAAATATGCTATGCAGTACAGGGGGAAAGCTCCCGGAATCTCGTCCGTAATCCCAATTTAAATATGCTATGCAGTACAGGGGGAAAGCTCCCGGAATCTCGTCCGTAGTCCCAATTTAAAGATGTAATGCAGTATAGGGGGAAAACTCCCGGAATCTCGTCCGTGTCCCAATTTAAATAAGCAATTCAGTACAAATACCGAATATAATTTTTTTATTTAAAACATTTCAGGAAAAATGACAGGCAAAAATATGGATAAAACTACCTAAACATGGTATACATAGTAATAACTAGGGAAAATTCAAGTAAAACAAGTAGGCATGCTATTTCCTAATCTAAACTACATAGTCGATACAAGAATCAGTGGAATAAGAGTGAAATGATTTAAGTCATGGAGGGAAAAATAAAGTTTTAGCAACAATGGCCGGTGTACGTACTCGTCACCTCACGCACACGGCGCCCAAACAACATAAAACAATATTACAATAGCCTAGGGGAAGTCCCCAACACAGAGTTAGGCAAGCCACTTACCTCGACTGCGCTACTCAACTCAAAATCACGCTCTTGCCACGAGTATCTGACTCCAAATGGACCAAATCTATTCCATTCGATTGCATAATGTAAATATCACTTTATGGAATCAAAATATCTAATAAGTTCGAGGCTAATATACGAAATTAGGAAAATCGTCCAAAAAGTCCCCCGGGCCCACGTCTCGGAATCGAGTGAAAGTTACATATTTAGAACACCCATTCACTCATGAAATCACTCGAACAAGAATCATCGAAAACCGATGACAAAGTCCTATTAAATTCTCAGATTTTCTAATTGGGGAAGCTTCTTCCCATTTGCATGATTTTTCACCTAATTTCCTTGATTGCATGGAAGAAATTGCTATAGATTAATGATACACAACGGAAATAGGGTTAGGAATTGTTACCTATGAAGCTTTTCCTCTAAACCAACTCCAAATCACCTACACCCGAGCTCCAAATTGTTTTTAGAAGATATGAATTTCAAGCCCTTGA
Organism: Nicotiana paniculata; assembly: GCA_005239505.1. Classification (NCBI taxonomy): domain Eukaryota; kingdom Viridiplantae; phylum Streptophyta; class Magnoliopsida; order Solanales; family Solanaceae; genus Nicotiana; species Nicotiana paniculata. The sequence continues at coordinate 41,709 of ML355740.1, read as the reverse complement.
ATTTGTATAAACTGGCCAGTGATTCTGCACCTGCACCCCTTGGACCGCACCTGCGAAAAATCCATCGCAGGTGCGAAAACCCACTAAAAGGTATGGGGCCGCACCTACGGTCACTTGGCCGCATCTGCGGCTCTGCACCTGCAGAAACCCAACTGCACCTGTGAGAACTGGTTGACTTGACCAAGCCCGCACCTACGAGCCCCTCTTCCGCACCTGTGTGCCTGCACCTGTGGAAAATCCATTGCAGGTGCGAGACACCAGAACCAACAATGGTTCGGCTGTTTCTAAGTTCCAAAAATCACCCGTTGAGCATCCGAAACATCCCTGAAGCCCCCCAAACCTAAACCAAACTTACTAACCAGTCCTAATACATTATCAAAACGTATTCGAGCCTCCAAAACATATCACATAACACCAAAATCACCAATTATACATGGATTCAAGCCTAAGAACTTATGAAATTTCCAAATTCTACAACCGATGCCGAAATACATCAAAACTAGTCCAAATGACCTCAAATTTTACACACAAGTCACAAATGACACAACGGATCTAGATCCACTCTCGAAATTCCATTCCGAGCCCGATATCAAAATTTCACCTATCGACCAAATTCGCCGAAATTCTAACTTTCGCCAATTCAAGCCTAAATCTACTATAGACCTCGAAATCACATTCCGAGCATGCTCCTAACTCTGAAATCACCCAACGGAGCTAACAGAGTTGACAAAATCCCATTCTAGACCCGTCTTCCTACAGTTCCAACTATGGTCCGATTTCTAAAGTTTAAACTCACATATGAGGACTATGTGTCCAAAAACTCTCCGAATTTCACCATTCAACGTCCCACAATTCCCAAAGGCAGAAATAGACATGGGGAAAGCAGTTATTAGGGGATCGGGGTGCTAACTCTCAAAATGACCTACCGGGTCGTTACATTAACTACAGCCCAGGCCAAGGGATAGAAATGATTCATGCAATCTTGTGCAATAGCCACCAATAGTTTCCCCTTGCAATAACCCTTTAAGAAAGTCCCATCTAGTCTAATGAATGGTCTAAACCCTTGTTTGAACCCCAACTTTATCGCATTGAAGCATATGTACATTCTGAGAAATCTTCGTTTACCTTCAATCATGGCATCTTTTGATAAATTGATAACCATATCACTACTAGGATTGCTCTCCCTAATGTCATTTGCATATGTTTCTAATATGTTATAGTCATCTAAAAAGCTTCCTTGCAATTGCTGAAGTGCCATCCTCTTAGCCCTTTTCAATGTGGAGTTATTTACATTGAATGAAAATTGATTTTTCAAATCTAGTCTCATATCCTTTATCTTGTACTTGGGGTTATTCTTCACCTTACTCCTGAAATATTCAGCTAAAGTTTTTGTTTTGGCTCTAGGATTCTCAAATGCATCTTCACAGTTGTGCTTTGTCTTCAATGTTTTTATCTTAAAGTCAGGACCCTTCTTATCTTCAGAGATAAGGCATACAAAAGGGCAGTCTACTACACATCTATACCTTACTCTTACTTTATACTTTTTCTAAGCTTCAAAGGTTTGGAATTTGCAATGGCATAGAAGTTCATGATTTTTTGGCCTCTTCCAAGTCCTTAAAAGTCATATACTTATCAAGCTCTTTGTAGTAATATTATCATTAACTTCTTTACCCTTTTGCGTCCTAAGTAACTCTAATTCTTCAAAATCATATTCACTAGCATCTGAACCATAATCTGAACTTTTATCAATACTAGATTCACAATCAGTACCTAATTCACACCGATATTAACCTGAAATTGTCTCTTCGTGATCCCCCATATTGAAATATCTATAATATAGACACGGAAGAAAACATAGAAGGATCACATGAATAATTTAACAACTTTGACAATAAAATATTGAACTTATAATAAATTACTGCATATAATATAGTGGAAAGAATAAAGCGAATACTTTAAGAGATAAAGCACATGTTTTGTCGATTTCAAACCACGGTGGAAAGCAAAAAACAATGTCTTTAAGAAGAAATTCACATGGTTTTGTCGATTTCAACAACCCAACCCTACCACACTATGATAAAATATGTGAAAAGGACACTTGCAGCCAAAGACGATGTAGACCTAGGGCACAAATTGACACCACATAAGGAGACAACAAAGATAACAAACAAAAAAAGTAACAAACTCACATGCAAACACTATACACTATGATGCAGGATCAGAAATACCAGAACATGACAAAACCCTAGAAAATTGTAAAAACTAATTGATTAATCCTTTTGTTCGAGACATAGACCCAATAAATAAAAGGGGAAATTACCAGAATAGCTTCATATGATCTTTAATTTGTGTTGTTAAACCTTGCTTGATCGTATCATCCCCTCAAGTCTCAAATCGCCTCTGTTAATGGAAGACCTATATTTGGGAAATGGGGTTTGGAGGTTGTGGTTACTGAATCTTTGCATTTTTAGGTCCGGTTATTTGGATATCGGAGCAGGTTTATGTGGATCCGATTATGTGGATGCATGTCAGCTTATGTGGATGCCATGTCAGCTAAATAATGCTGATATGAAGGCTTGTGTGTTTAGCTGTTAGGTTGAAGGCATTAGTGGCCCAATTTGCTAACGTGGGAGATATTTCTGGATCAATTTACTAACGGAGGACAAAAATGAGCTATATCCAATAGTTTAGGGATATTATTGGACCTTTTCCATTAATAATAGCATAACGCTTATGTAAGGACCCATAAAATTCTTAACCCAAAACTCGCACTACTACAAAAAAGATCTTTAGAGGCAATACAAAATGGCTTTAGCGGCAATAACAATAGCTGCGATATCTTTTACCAGCCAATAGTGTTTTGCCGCTGATGTTGGGGTCAACAAAGCCTTTAGCGGCTTTTCTTGCAAAAGCTGGTAAAAGGTATTTATTGCCGTTAAAACATATTATCTTTAACGGCAATTGTTTGCGTAAATTATAATGGATACTAAATCCAATCCGAAACGGCCAACTATACTTCTTTAGCATCCATTTTTATAGCCGCTAAATTCAAACTAATTGCCGCTAAAAGTTTGCATCTCTAACGGTAATTGTTTGTGACAATTGTAATGGCTACTAAATCAAATCCAAACGGCTAATTATACGTTTTTTACCATCCATTTTTATAGCCGCTAAATTTAAAATAATTGCCGCTAAAAGTTCGTATCTCTAACGGCAATTGTTTGTGGAAATTGTAATGGCTACTAAATCCAATCCAAACGGCTAATTATACTTCTTTACCATCCATTTTTATAGCCGCGAAATTCAAAATAATTGTCGCTAAAAGTTCGCATCTTTAATGGTAATTATTTAGTGTCCATTTAATGGCTAATATGTTTGACTAAATTTCCGCTAAAAAACAAAATCTTTAAAAGTCACAAGTGATAATAGCAATAATTTGGCCACAATTAAATATAGTTACTACATCTGTATAGAATATGACCCAAATAATAAAATATATTAATAGTAATTCAATGAGACATAATATATCTCATTAAATCTTAACAAACAAAAGGAAGTACTAATAAAAAATATTAATATCACAGTAACTTAAAACATAAAAATATATTGTTTAGACTAAATAGCTAATGTCATCATAGTAATAATCCAGAATGATGGTCTTCAAATGATTTCTGTAGCTTTTCAACACTTTGAAATCTTTCAACCGCTAAATTATCGAACATCAGACTGTATCACCTGAAATTATAAAATAATTGTTATGTGTAATAAACATAGTCACTTAGATGAATCTAAACTTCTTCAGCCGCTCTAATGTTTAGCTTAAGCTAAAACATATCCATACTTTTATAATCTAAATCTAGTGAGAAAGCAGCATGCCTAACAGTAATAGTCCAAAGAGGATTAACTAAACAATATAAAAAAATACCCTCACAAACAAAGAATCTGCAATATGCATATTACCGTAAAGAATATTCCTTATCGCTTCTATCTTTGATGCATACATCAAGCACCTCAGAATCATGAAACCATTCCTAAAAGACCGTACATACTTCTATAAGAACTTTAATTCAGAAAATGTCACGCAGGTGTAAAGCAAAAAGACTTTTTAAGACGCAAGAAGATATATTCTCCAGATCGGGGATTGACATTGATGAAATGAATTTACTGATACAAGAGTTAATTTCTTCCCAAACTTTCTTGAAGTTGTGTAGAATAATATTATTATAATAACAATAACAAACTCGGTAGTTTCCCACAAATGGGGTCTAGGGAGGGTAAGATGTACGCAGTCTTATAGTAATAATATTATTATAAAAATATAAAATATCTTGGGACACTCCAAGATGGAATAAGTTATATAAAAGGGATTGAGAGAGAAAAAACTCTATGATTATTTCATCTGTGCATGCGTTATATCAAAGGTGACAATAATATGATTGGATAATATTTTTTGTTCTTACACTTTGTCATATAGTAGTATTAGTAGCTCCATTGTTATCAAGGGTGAAAATAATATGATTGGATAATATTTTTTGTTCTTACGCTTGGTCATATGTTTTTGTTTAGAAGGAACTTTCTGAAGCAGAGAAAACAAACAAATGATGCAAAAAATTTACGTGCAGCAAATGAATTAATGATCAAGCAGTTTCTAGTTCCTTAAACAAATGAAAAAGAAGACAAATGAGCAAGCTTTATACTGATATTTTTGAACGTTTAAACATATGCAGAAACAAGGAGAAATTATCAGGACAGATTCTTAGGGATGCCATATATAGAAGCTTGACTTCAGCTACAAAAAAGTAAATGAAGAACAAACATTTCTTCTAGAAAGTTTTATGCAAAAGACAACTTAAACAGATCAATAAAGGCAATACCCATATCCTTGGCAAACTCAAGCTTTCTACATTTCACTATCAAAGTGTCAATAGGCAGAGGTGGATGGAGTGTAGAAGCAACTGAACTCGGTACTTTTGACACAAAGTATAAAGCTAATATATTTAAATCTGTTTGCTACTTTCTACCTCGTTTACAAGAAGGAAACTCCTAGGCAGGCTGTAATAGAAATGTTCAACACATGCTAGTACGTCTTGTACTTCTAAAAATTATCACTACCTTTGCGACATCAACAACAGTGAGAAAAGTAAATATATAAAAGCAAGAAGAATCCAAGGTAATCCCAAATACAACAACAAATTAATAAAAACCAAAGGATGAAAACTCAAACAGTAGCGACGAAGGACAAAGATGAGTAGTACCATGAGAAAGTTGAGCATTTTCAGCAAAACTAGGCATTCTTGATGTTTGTGGTACTCATTCATGTCCACTATTGGCGTCGGGGATCTAACAAATATTAACATGTTAGATAACAGTAATTTTATATGATTAGAATTTCATTTAAAATATCTAAAGTTTATGAAATGGAGTTACATGTTCACCTAAGGTGCCATTGCTACTTTGAGGCATAGATGCATTGGGAGCGTATTTGCGCATTATTTGTCTCACTTGGAGTAATTCTGATTGCATATTCTCCTGATTTTGTTTCATAATATTCGTTTCTTCATTTTGTTTCTCTTTTAACTCGATTATCTGTTGTTCTAACCTCTGTATAACCTCATTAGAAGAATCATCAGCAGCAATATTTCCTAAGAAAGACCTACTACCCCACAGAATAGAAGGAGTCGGATCAAGTCCTAAACCACGAACATACACACTTTTTTCATTTCCCAACACCTGGGAATACACATCGCCTTCCCAAGCAACACTACGAGGAGGTTGCTCAATAGATCTTTCACTATTGCTCATTCTTTCATTTATCATATCCTGATCATAGAATACACAATAAATCCACTTTGGAGTTCATGAATAGGAAAAAATTCTTATTGTTTGATGGATTCATCAAACCAAAAAAATAAAAGAAAGAATAAATCTTACGATTGTCTTGACAGAATCATCATCCAGTGGCCTACCATCCTTACGTTTTTTATGAGTTAATAGGAAAATTTATGCTCGTGTAGGCTCTATCTTGTTTACAACCTAATATAATAAAAATGATATCATACATGTTGTATGAATGACAAAAGAAGTTTAAAATATTATAGCTTTTAGCTTTCACAGGTTTACCTGCTCATTCATCAAGGTGGCAATACTTTTTGATCCTCCTGTGTGAGGCATCATTTGCTTGGACCTATTATTTCTATTTACTTAGGTACGACTCTGTCATTGAAATATAAAAATAATATTTTATAAATTTTAAACAAAAATTGCGCATACCTAAAATAAAAACGATATGAAAATGAGTAGACTTAGGGAAGTTTCAAGGTTGATACCTTAGCTTTATCAAAAAGTCAATAAGAGACAAGACCACTCAATTGATCCCTCGGTATACGACTTGGTCTATGTTTTAATAAAGCGTATTTAGTCTTATATTTGTGCACATACTCACCCTTCAAATTGCATTTATAATCTTTCCATTTCTTTCCTAGTGCCTTTAAGACCCACGCTTCTCCACGTTTTGGGATAGAGAACTTCTTCTGGAAAAAATAAAGCCAATATTTGTAAGATAGCATCATTTATAAAAGATAGAGCATGTTCACAAAATAAAAATAAATAAATAATAACAACAACAACCACAACAACAACACCAACAACAACACCAACAACAACAACACCAACAACAACTATTCCATACCCTCACAAAATCCACCAATTTCTTCTTTACTTCTGTCACGACCCAAAATCCCTAAGGTCGTGATGGTGCCGGACATCAATGTCAGGCAACCAAATCATTAATTAATTGAAATAACTTTCTGGTTTTTAACATTTATGAGAAAATTTCCATTCACTTTATTACATGATACTCAGTAAGTCGCCCGCCTAACCTCAGAGAGGTAGTGACGAGATGTCAAATTAGACACTTACTAAAGGTCCATTTAAAATATTTAAGAGTGACACTAAGCATGGTTTTATCATAGGCAATTTATAAAACATGATTTAAATATCTTTCAACTCCGTTCACGTTTAACACTTTATATCTTTGTCATATTAACAATTAATCAACATGGGGATTTAATCAAATAATAATAAATCGACGGGAAGGAACAACTTCTTACAAAAGTCTTTTTAATAACTTTAAATATCTGTTATTTCAATCGATAGTTTAATATTTGAGGCCAGTAATCAGGAAAAATATCATAGCAACTACGCAACAATATCATGCGCAGGCAATGCCGAGGGTCGAACGGCGCGGACCAAAAATAATAAAATATGCACTGCCGAAGGGTCGATCGGCTCGAACCATAGATGCATCTATCTGCCCTGCTCGTGAATCGATCATGCAACGCGGTTAAAATAATACGGCTAGCCTGCTCGCGAATCATACATGCGACTCAAGTGCTCATATGAATGCATACACAAATACAGGGTCTTCCTGCTCGCGAATCACTCAAGCGACTCAGAACCCAAAGTTACACATATCCACATAATAATTCTGTATTTTATCAAGAAAATAATTTTTTTTCTCAGGAAAGTGGTAAAATATTTATTAAAAGAAACATAAAATATAGGTTTTGAAATCTTTGTTTTTGAAACTCATTTGTCAAGTTTAGTGATACTCCATGATATAACCCAGTCCAAGTACACATATATCCACAGTGGAACCATTTCTCTTTCTAGAAGATTAACAATATGAACGCCAGCTTTCTTTTAGACATTCAATTACATTTTCGGTCATATTATCAGTTTAATGTTACAGACAAGGTTACAGGTACACACATAAAGCATGCTAGTGGGTCTTAGGCTGCCCGGACATGGCATAATAGTAGCTACGCACGGACTCCCGTCACCTCGTGCGTACGTAGCCCTCGAAGATAATAACATGTACTGAATTAATTCACCTAGGGGGACTTTTCCCCCTCTCAAAGTTAGAAAGGAGACTTACCTCGCTCCGAAATTCCAACACTGGCTCCCAAGCCCCTCCGATGCCTCCAACGGACACACAACGGTCCGAAACTACCACATAAATGACAAAGTAATGAAAATTTATCCTAATACTCACAACAAATTCAGATTATATACTTTCGCAACCCCGCTCGGAGAAATGACCAAAATGCCCTCAGGCACACGTGCCCGGAAATCCAAAATTCTTGAAGATACATGCTACCCATAGATCTACTAGTTCAATCATGCAATTTACTCTACATTCCATACTCAAATTCGTGGCTAAATTCTTCTTCAAAACCCCAATTTTTTCCACAATTTCCCATATCAAATTTATGTAATGATCTTGTATTTAACCTTAGAAACGAGTAGAAACAACTTACCCCTGATCCCTGATGAAATCTCCCTTGAAAAGCTCTCCAAAATCGCCCATAGCATATGAAAAAAATGAAAGAGAAATGGCACAAACCCGATTTTAAAATATTTTGCCCCGGCATCTCTTCGCACATGCGGTCCTACCTCCGCACCCGCAATCCCGCAGGTGCGACCAATCTCCCGCACCTGCGGCTTCCTCAACTTCAGCCCAAAATCGCACTTGCGCCCCACAGTCCGCACCTGCGGCTTCGCAGGTGCAGAAAATCCATCGCACCTTTGGTTCCCAGCCAAGCCTGCGCACTCTCGCACCTGCGGCACCCAAGACGCACTTGCGGCCAAATCTTCGCAGGTGCGGTCACACCTGATGACATCAATCTTAACTTCTTCAAACTTCAAATCTTGATCCGTTAACCACCCGGAATCCACCGGAGACCCTGTCAAATCATACCAACCTATCCTAAAACATAACACGGACTTGCTCGAAGCCTCAAATTACGTCAAACAACATTGAAATCACGAATCGCACCCAAATCCAATTCTTTAAGAACTTAGAATTTCAAACTTCTACATCCGACGCCAAAACCTATCAAATCACACCCGATTGACCTCAAATTTTGCACACAAGTCATATTCAACATTACAGACCTTTTTCAACTTTCGGAATCACATTCCGACCTCGGTATAAAAACTTCCACTTCCGGTCGGATTTCTCAAAAAAACCTTCAAATTTCTATCTTTAGCCAAATGACCCCAAAATGACCTACGGTCATCCAAATTCACTTCAGATCGCGCTCCCAATTCCAGAATCACCATACGGAGCTATTCCCAGACTCGGAATCCCAAACGGACATCAACCTCACTGATATGTTCAAGCCCAAATTCATGAAATCCGTCTAAAATGCTAACTTCCACAATATACGCCGAAACGCTCCCGGGTTATCCAAACCCTGAGCCGGACATACACCCAAGTCCGAAATCTTCATACGAATCTGCTGGAACCTTCAAATCCTGATTCGGAGGTTGTTTACTCAAAATTCCAATCTGAGTTGATTTCTCCAACTTAAGGCTTCTGAATGAGAATTTTCTTTCCAAATCAATTCTAAACTTCCTAGAATTCAATTCCGACCACGCTCACGAGTCATAATGCCTGAAACGAAGCTGCTCACGACTTCAAACCGCTGAACGACGCGCTAGAGCTCAAAACGACCAGTCGAGTCGTTATATCTTCGTTGTCAAAATTTCTCCAATCATCTACATGTAGAGGTATTAGTTCTGGAATTCTGGCATTAATTCCTAGAAAGCTAGCAAGCTTTCGACCCTCTTTCCCAATAGCTTGGTTAGGATTATTAAACGACACATCAATTATCTTTCCCAGAGGAAGTTTCCAAATATCTTTTAGTAAAGTAGGCCCACGAACCTTTTTTGCTTTTGAATTACCTAAAATAAAAAAGACAACAGAACGTTAGGTAGTACAATAGCTAAACAATCCACTGATCTAAACCTTAATTCAAAGAGTAACTAAGTGGTCCTGCTTTCTTTTGCAATTGTATACACCAGAGAGAGATATAGAAACAGCATGAAGAGCAATATATTAAGCCATATGAGCTCAACAATACCAGGCTTCCTAGATCAGATCTCTTGAGTTAGATTTCAGTAGAACAATAGAGACATATGATCAATGTAAAGACCTTTAGATCAATGTAAAGACCTTTAGCTCACAGATAAAATTCTAATACCAATTTAACTAAACAATCCACTGATCTAAACCTGGCAAAAAAGCACTGTTCAAGATCTAACAGCATATCCTAAGCAAGAAAAGCACTCAACCACCATCCTTTAGCAACCTAATTTAAGACTTAAACTCGTTATCCCCAACCTTGTACGATTGACTATCTTTCATGAGAGTAACAGATTGATTGAGGAGCTGACTCATGGCACCTTATCTTTCTTGGACGGTCTGAGACTCTCAAACTAGACACGTTTCTGCTGATCAAAGGCGTCCAACATTTCCCTTCTGAAATTTATGATGGACCTCATATGCAGGGACAATTACTAAAGGGGAGTAGAAGGCTTCCCTCGTAATCGTAGAACTTTAACAAATCGAGTACTTATACTTCATACATTACTGCTTTTATGATTATATACTGGTTCATTTGATTCTTTGAAGTTCTACAACACCTTTCTAATCACTTCCCTAATATTTGTGTCTTGACTCTTGATAATATTCTCCTTCCATTAAAAAGTGATTTCACATATTTAAGCTAGTTTCAGGACTTCAAACATAATATATGAGAGAGATAAAAGGAACCTTCACTTAGGAGATGGAACACTTATATGGCCAAACTGCCTTCCACGTAGATTTGCCATTATTCTAAGCTTTCCGAAGGGAGGAAACATGAAAGAATAGAAAGTCAAGTACTAAAGGTCAGAATCTGCAGAGAACAAGTCTCAAAGTAGGTGCTTCTAGCAGGCAAGGAAATGTCGATTTTTAGTTCGTGATCCATCTAGAAGTCAATCAGGGCATTTAGAAACTTTAGAGGAGGCTGGCTTGCACGAGATAGATGTACATGACGAATACATTCAATGTTTTTTTCTTCCGTAGAAGAGCAATATTTGTATACACTTGTGATGTGAATTGAAAGCAAACAAAAAAAATTCATTGTAAAACTACTGGAAGCAGAATACAACATTGATTTTCACACTAAAGTACAAAATTTTCATCTTGACTGCTGATTGAAGTACAGGAGAAAGTAAACAATTGTCCTAAGGCTTAACTGGAGTTCAACAATCACATTCCAATTAATGATTTGCACTAGAAAAATTAAGCCAAAATCTTAATCAGAGGAATGCAGGCTTTTATATGCAATAACACCTGTTCTTACAAAGAGTGAAAAGATGAATGCAACTAAGAGTAAAGACCAAAGTTGGCAACTTTAATGAAAGAAAATAAGAGACCATTATAATCTAAGCAACTAAGAGTAAAGACCAACGTTTGCTGTTGACGATCAATTTGAACAAAAAAAAAAAGGCAACTCGAATCTAAGCACTTCAAAATCATTAAAATAACAGTGAAATAAAAGCTACATCAAAATCATTAAATACAATCGTGCTGACAATAGCCTTCAGATGCAATCGTGCAATAATACGGAAGCATTACCTGAATCGTCATCAAGTTGATTCTCCGTGCCACCATCAGAACTATTCAACTCATTAGATTGACCATCATGTGCTTGGGCGTCAGAGTAGTTTTTACTATCCATCAACTGCTCAATATATGGCTGGGCTCTAGAGTAGTTTTGACCATCCATCAATTGCTCAATATAAGGTCTCACATCTTCATCAAAATCTTGTTCAATTACCAGTCGGTTGTGACCTCTAGTTTGCATAGTTCCTTTTCCAAAATAAAGAAATTATCTATATGCATTAAGTTATACTAGTACCAAATTAACTCCAACCAATCAGCAGGTCACACGCAAAATAGGAGGAAACATCGTCCTCATCTCAAACTGTGAAAAAAAATGAATAGCAATTCGTGCACACGAATAAAGCCTTGCAACAAAGATAGTTAAAGAGATAAAAAGTATTGATGCACCAACAAAAACTATTGTCCAGCGATAATAACACCTTAGCATATTGGAATACAATGGCTACAATCAGAAAAATATAAGTAAAAGAAAGCACAAAGAATTGACTCAAATCAACCAATAACAGCATGGAAAATCCATAGCTGACTAACATGCATCTTCTATAAAATGACTCAAATTGAAAGAAAAAAAGTATATTCATTTAATTCTGCAGTAAAAAAGAATCACAAGAAGTTCTTAAATAACACTTAGAAGAAAAATATTCTATAAGTTCCACGTATCTTATTCAGAATCATATTCATTGTCATTTCCTCCCTCAACACTAGCTTCACCATCAATTGGAGAAGCTTGAGAATGTACGTTTGTATCAATTACTATCCCATCGACTCCACTTCTTACCCAATCATTACACTCATCTTTTGGAACACGAGTATCTTCTAAGAGAGCCAAGTCAGTGGCATCAATCTGCAATGATGACTCAAACTGCAAACTATTTTCCTCTAATAACTGTTTTTCCCATGTCTATTTATATTTTTGGGACTTGTTGGAACATTAAGTGGTGAAATTCGGAGAGTTTTTGGACACATAGTCCTTCTATGTAAGTTTAAGCTTTAGAAATCGGACCATAGTTGGAACTATGGGAAGACGGGTAAGGAATGGGATTCCGTCGACTCCTTTAGCTCCGTTAGCGTGTCCAAAATGTGCTTTCGAGGTCTGTAGTAGATTTAGGCTTGAATTGGCGAAAGTTAGAATTTCGGCGATTTCGGCCGATAGGTGAAATTTTGATATTGGGCTCAGAATGGAATTCCGAGAGTCGCTGTAGGCCCATTGTATCATTTGTGACATGTTTGTAAAATTTGAGGTCATTCGGACTAGTTTTGAGGTGTTTCGGCATCGGTTGTGGAGTTTGGAAATTTTATAAGCTCTTAGGCTTGAATCCATGTATAATTGGTGATTTTGGTGTTATGTGATTTGTTTTGGAGGCTCGACTAAGTTTGTATTAGGTGTTAGGACTGGTTGGTAAGTTTGGTTGAGGCCCGGGGGGCCTCGGGAATGTTTCAGATGCTCAACGGGTGAATTTAGAACTTGGAAGAATAGCTGAACCATTGCTAGTTCTGGTGTCTCTCACCTGCGATGGACTTTCCGCAGGTGCGGACGAGGGGCTCGCAGATGCGGACTTGGCCAAGTCACCCAGTCCTCGCAGGTGCGGTTGGTTTTCCGCAGGTGCAACCCCAGGCCTTTTAGTGGGTTTTCGCACCTGTGATGGAGTTTTCGTAGGTACGGGATCGCAGGTGCTGTCCCAGGGGCGTAGGTGCGGAAATCGCTGGGTAGTTATATTAGATTTGAGGGCTTGAATTTCATAACTTCTAAAATCAATTGGAGCTCGGGTGTGGGAGATTTGAATGAAGTTTTGAGGTCTTCATAGGTAACGATTCCTAACCCTATTCCCTTTGTATATCATTAATCTATGGCCATTTCTTCCATGAAATTAAGGGATTTAGGTGAAAAATCATGCAAATGGGAAAAAGTTTCCCTAATTAGAAAATTTGAGAATTTAATAAGATTTTGTCGTCGGTTTTCGATGATTCTTGTTTGAGTGAGTTCGTGAGTGAATGGGTGTTCTAAATTTGTAACTTTCACTCGATTCCGAGACGTGGGCCCGGTGAACTTTTTGGGAGATTTTCCTAAATTCGCGTATTAGCCTCGAACTTATTAGTTATTTTGATTCCTTAAAGTGATATTTACATTATGCAATCGAATTGAATAGATTTGGGCCATTCGAAGTCGGATACTCATGAGAAGAGCGTGGTTTCGAGTTGAGTAGCGCAGTCGAGGTAAGTGGCTTACCTAACTATGTGTTAGGGACTTCCCCTAGGCTATTTTTAATACTGTTTATGTTGATTGGGCGCCGTGTGCGTGAGGTGAAGAGTACGTACACGGGCCATTGTTGGAAAAATTCCATTTTTCCTCCATGACTTAAATCATTTCACTGATTCTGTATCGACTATGTAGTTTAGATAAGGAAATAGCACGCCTACCTGTTCTATTTGAATTTTCCCTAGCTATTACTATATGTACCATGTTTAGGTAGTTTTATCAATATTTTTGCCTGTGATTTTTCCTGAACTGCTTTAAATAAAAATTGTATCATGTATTTGTACTGCATTGCATATTTAAATTGGAACTACGGACGAGATTCCGGGAGCTTTCCCCTGTACTGCATTGCATATTTAATTTGGGACTACAGACGAGATTCCAGGAGCTTTCCCCTGTACTTCATTGCATATTAAAATTGGGATTACGGACGAGATTCCGGGAGCTTCCCCCCCTGTACTGCATAGCATATTTAAATTGGGACTACGAACGAGATTCCGGGAGCTTTCCCCCTGTACTACATTGCATATTTAAATTGAGACTACGAACGATATTCCGGGAGCTTCCCCCCCTGTACTGCATAGCATATTTAAATTGGGACTACGAACGAGATTCCGGGAGCTTTCCCCCTGTACTACATTGCATATTTAAATTGAGACTACGAACGATATTCCGGGAGCTTCCCCCCTGTATTGCATTGCATCCTTATTACTGTGATATATGTTGTGCTGAGCCGAAGGCTCCCTGTTATTATTTCGTTTTTGCTCATTGTTTCTACTGATTTGCCTCAGCTTATTATATCTCTCTATTCACATTTTTATACTGTTTTACTTTTAAAATCCAGTAGAGCTTAACCTAACCTCGTCACTACTCGACTGGGGTTACGCTTGGCACTTATTGGGTACCAATTTGTGGTGTTCTCATGCCCTTTCATGCACATGTTTTTCGTGTGCAGATCCAGGTACCAACTCAGTTCCGTGGCTAGGGGTCCGAGCAGCAGCTGTTAGGAGACCGAAAGGTAATTCTGCCGCATCCGCAGAGTGTCGAGTCACCTTCCACTCTAGATTTAGATAGATTTCTTTTTCATATAAATTCGCTGTCATTGTATAGAGCTATTTTGAGACAGAGCTTGTGACTAAAGTGATCTTCCGGGTTTTGGGAAAGTTGTATTTTGTATGCGCCAAGTAGCGATGTTTCATTGTAGACTAACTTATTCCATCTTTATTTCTATTTTTTTACTTAGTATGTGTTTCCGAAATTAGGCTTACCTAGTCGTAGAGACTAGGTGCCTTCATGATGCCTTCAGAGGGGAAATCGGGTCGTGACAAGTTGGTATCAGAGCGTCTAGGTTCACAGGAGTCACAAGTCACAAGCCGGTTTATTAGAGTCTCGCGGATTGGTGCAAAGTCCGTATCTATCTTCGGGAGGCTATGTAACTATTAGGAACAATTATTCTTGATTTCCTTTTTTTTTCGTGCGAGTTATTGACATCAAAAATTCTAATATTCTGTTCTATTCTTTCCCACAGATGGTAAGGACCTGTACTGGGAGGACTGACGACCAAGCACCCGAGCCCCCTTCCAGAGCCACCAGAGGACCGCGGTTGGGGTAGAGGACGACTGCGTGGTGCAGCCCGAGCACCGGCGAGAGCAGCGACAGAGGATCCTATGGCAGCCCCAGCTGGAGAGCCGGCATAGGAGGTCCCCATTGCTGATCCAGCCTTGCAGGAGACTTTCTCTCAGTTCATGAGCATGTTCAGTACTCTAGCATAGGCTGGACTATTTCTGATAGCTCTCGCTACATCTCCGACCAGGGGAGGGGAACAGACTCTCGCAACCCGCACTCCTGATTAGAAGGGCCAGGTTGATCAGGCCCTAGAGTATATTCTTATGCCCCCAACGGCTCCAGTTCAGCATGATGCTAGGACAACGGCTTCTGAGGCCGAGCAACTCAGACTCGAGAGGTACAAGAAGTACCACCCACCTACTTTCAGTGGACTAGCTTCAAATGACGCTCTGGGATTTCTTGAGGAGTGTCATCGTATTCTCCGCACTATGGGCATTATGGAGACCAGTGGGGTTTCTTTCATCGCTTTCTAGCTGAGGGGAGCGGCATATCAATAGTGGCGGGCCTATGAGATGAGTAGTCTGGACGAGGCAGCCTCATTCACTTGGACTCAGTTTTCAGAGATATTTTTGCAAGAGTATGTCCCTCAGAGCCTCAAGGATGCTTGGCGCGTGGAGTTTGAGTAGTTGTGCCAGGGTACTATGACTGTGTCGTAGTATGCAGTCCGTTTTAGTGAGTTATCTTGGCATGCACCAACCTTGGTTGCCACAGTCAGAGAGCGGGTTTGCCGCGTCATTGAGGGACTCCATCCTAGTATTCAGACTAGTATGGCCAGAGAGTTGGAGATGGATATGAATTACCAGCAGGTCATGAGTATTTCCAGGAGAGTAGAGGGCATGTTCGCCCGGGACAGAGAGGAGAGGGAGGCCAAGAGGTCTCGAGAGACTGGCCATTTTTCAGGAGCTCGTGCACCAGCAGCACGTCACGATAGGGGCTTTGTGGGTCGCCCTGTCATTACGCCCTTCCAGCAGCCAGTGGTATTCCAGCTTCTCCTAGACCTCAGGAGTTCTATTATGCACCGCCAGTATCCAGTATGCCTCCAGTTCAAGGTGCTATTTCCGTCCAGCCCAGCAGGCCAACTACTATTCAGTCTCAGCCTCAGCGTCCTCTGAGGGGTTGTTTTGAGTGTGGTGATACTCGTCACTTGATTAGAGATTGCCCCAGGTCCAGAAGAGGTGCACATCCACAGTCTTATCAGCCTCCACGTGCTTCGCCGGGTCCTCCGACTATTCTTCCAGCCCCAGTTGCCACTCCACCTCCTCAAACAGCTCGAGGTGGGGGTCGGGGAGGTAAAGGTCGCCTTAGAGGGGGAGGCCAGGCCAGATACTATGCCCTTCCAGCCCGTTCCGAGACTATTTTTTCAGACTCAATCATCACAGGTATTGTCCCTTTCTGCCATAGTGATGCATCAATATTATGATCTAGGCTCTATGTATTCATATGTGTCCTCTTATTTTGCTTCACATTTGGGTATATCTCGGGATTCTTTGAGTTCCCCTGTCTATGTATCTACTCATGTGGGAGACTCTCTAGTTGTGGCCCGCGTATATCAGTCATGTTTGATTTCTCTTAGTGGTTTTGAGACCAGGGCTGATTTATTATTACTCAGCATGGTAGATTTCGATGTTATCTTGGGCATGGTTTGGTTGTCGCCCCATTATGCTATTATTGATTGTCAGCTAGGACCGTGACGCTGGCTATGCCAGGCTTGCCGAGATTTGAGTGGAGGGGTACCTTAGAGTATACTCCCCGCAGGGTCATGTAATTCCTTAAGGCCCAGCGGATGGTTGAGAAGGGGTGTGATGCGTACTTGGCCTATGTGAGAGATGCTAGTGTTGATACCCCTCCAGTTGAGTCAGTTCCAGTAGTGAGGGACTTTCATGATGTATTCCCAGCTGATCTTCCGGGTATGCGGCCCGACAGAGATATTGATTTCGGCATTGATTTGTTGCCGGGCACTCAGACCATTTCTATCCCTCCTTATCGTATGGCTCCTCCTGAGTTGAAGGAGTTGAAGGAGAATTTACAGGAGTTGCTTAATAAGGGTTTCATCAGACCCAGTGTATCACCTTGGGGTGCTCCAGTATTATATGTGAAGAAAAATAATGGTTCTATGCGTATGTGTATTGATTATCGGCAGTTGAACAAGGTCACCGTGAAGAACAGGTATCCCTTGCCCCGCATTGATGATTTATTCGACCAACTACAGGGTTACTGGGTATTCTCCAAGATTGACTTGCGTTCTGGCTGTCATTAGTTGAAGATTCAGGAGCCAAATATCCCGAAGACTGCCTTCAGGAGTGGCCACTATGAGTTTCTTGTTATGTCATTTGGGCTGACCAATGCCCTAACAACTTTTATGCATTTGATGCACAATGTGTTCCGGCCTTATCTTGATTCCTTCGTCATCATGTTTATTGATGACATCTTGGTGTATTCCCGATCACGGGAAGATCATGAGCAGCATTTGAGGACTGTGCTTCAGAATTTGAGGAAGAAGAGATTGTATGCTAAATTCTCTAAATGTGAGTTTCTTGACTCAGTGGAATTCTTGGGCCACATAATGTCTTGGGAAGGGATCAAGGTAGATCCGAAGAAGGTGGAGGCGGTGCAGAGTTGGCCTAGACCGTCATCAGCTACGGAGATCCGTAGTTTCCTTGGTTTGGTTGGGTATTATCGCCATTTTGTGGAGGGTTTTTCGTCCATTGCAGCACCGATGACCAGGTTGACTCAAATGGTGCTCCGTTCAGGTGGACTGAGGAGTGTGAGGAGAGCTTTCAGAAGCTCAAGACAGCCCTGACTTCAGCTCCAGTGTTGGTATTGCCTACCAGTTCAGGGTCCTATACCGTCTATTGGGATGCTTCGAGGATTGGCCTCGGAGCGATGTTGATGCAGGACGGTACGGTGATTGCCTACGCATCCAGACAGTTGAAGGTGCATGAGAAGAACTATCCAGTTCATGATCTCAAGTTGCCAGCGATTGTCACGCTTTGAAGATATGGCGTCATTATTTATACGGTGTTCCCTGTGAGATTTTAACTGATCACCGGAGTTTTCAGCACATATTCAAGCAGAAGGACCTCAATTTGCACCAGTGGAGATGGTTGGAGTTGCTAAAGGACTATGACATCACTATATTATACCACCCGAGGAAGGCCAATGTGGTGGTTGACGCCTTGAGTCACCGGGCGGAGAGCTTGGGGAGTTTGGCATATCTTCCGGCAGTTGGGAGGCCCTTAGCCTTAGATATTTAGTCCTTAGCCAGTCCGTTCATGAGGTTGAATCTTTCGGAGCCTTGCCGGGTTTTAGCTTCTGTGGTGGCTCGATCTTCTCTTTACGATCGCATTCGAGAGCGCCAATATGATGATCCCCACCTTCTGGTTCTTCAAGACAGGGTTCGGCGAGGTAGCTCCAGGGATGTGACTATAGGAGATGACGGTGTGGTGAGGATGCAGGGTCGGATCTGTATTCCTAATGTGGATGGGCTTCGGGAGTTGATTCTTGAGGAGGCCCATAGCTCGCGGTATTCCATTCATCCGGGGAACGCGAAGATGTACCAGGATCTGAGACAGCACTATTGGTGGAGAAGGATGAAAAAGGATATAGTGGAGTTTGTGGCCAAGTGTCTCAACTGTCAGCAAGTCAAATATGAGCATCAGAGACCGGGAGGGTTACTTCAGCAGATTGAGCTTCCAGAGTGGAAGTGGGAGCGGATCACCATGGACTTCGTGGTTGGACTTCCTCGGACTTTGAAGAAGTTTGATGCTATTTGGGTGATTGTGGATCGGCTGACTAAGTCAGCCCATTTCATTCCGGTGTTGACTACATACTCTTCCAAGAGGTTGGCAGAGATTTATATCAGTGAGATTGTTCGCCTCCACGGTATTCCAGTATCTATCATTTAATACATAGGTACACAGTTCACTTCACAATCTTGGAGAGCCGTTCAGCACCAGCTAGGCACCAGGGTAGAGTTGAGTACAGCCTTTCACCCTCAGACAGACGGGCAGTACGAGCGCACGATTCAGATTCTTGACGATATGCTCCGTGCCTGTGTGATGGATTTTGGAGTGTCATGGGACCGATACTTGCCACTCATAGAGTTTGCTTATAATAACAGCCACCAGTCCAGTATTTAGATGGTGCCGTATGAGGCTTTGCATGGTAGACGGTGCCTGTCCCAGTGGGATGGTTTGAGCCGGGGGAGGCCCTATTGTTGGGTACAGATTTGGTCCAGGACCCCCTGGACAAAGTGAAGGTGATTCAGGAGAGACTTCGCACATCTCAATCCAAGCAGAAGAGTTATACGGACCGGAATGTTCATGATGTGCCATTTATGGCTGGTTGTCGGGTTTTGCTTCGGGTATCGCCTATGAATGGCGTCATGAGGTTCGGGAATAAGGGTAAGCTGAGTCCGAGATTTATTGGACCTTTTGAGGTGTTGCGATGTGTTGGGGAGGTTTCTTATGAGCTAGCCCTGCCTCCCAACCTAACATGAGTTCATCCGGTATTCCACGTCTTTATGCTCCGGAATTATCATGGTGACCCGACTCATGTTTTGGATTTTAGTTCAGTCCGGTTGGACCAGGATTTAACATATGTTGAGGAGCCAGTAGCTATATTGGATAGACAGGTCAGAAAGCTCAGGTCAAGGGATATTGCGTTAGTAATGGTTCAGTGGAGGGGTCAACCAATCGAGGAGGCGGCTTGGGAGACTGAGTAGTATATGCGCAGTCAGTATCCTCATCTTTTCACAGCTTTAGGTATGTCTCTATACTCGTTCGAGGACGAAAGATTTTCTTAAGAGGGGGAGAATGTAACGACCCGGTAGGCCATTTTGAGAGTTAGCTCCCCTGATCCCCTAATAACTGCTTTCCCCATGTCTATTTCTATTTTTGGGACTTGTTGGAACATTGAGTGGTGAAATTCAAAGAGTTTTTGGACACATAGTCCTTCTATGTAAGTTTAAGCTTTAGAAATCGGACCATAGTTGGAACTGTGAGAAGACGGGTCCGGAATGGGATTTCGTTGACTCCGTTAGCTCCGTTGGGTGATTTCGAAGTTAGGAGTGTGCCTGGAATGTTCTTTCGAGGTCTGTAGTAGATTTAGGCTTGAATTGGCGAAGGTTAGAATTTCGGCGATTTCAGCGATTTCGGCGATTTCGGCCAATAGGTGGAATTTTGATATCAAGCTCGGAATGGAATTCTGAGAGTGGCTGTAGGCCCGTTGTATCATTTGTGACCTGTGTGTAAAATTTGAGGTCATTCAGACTAGTTTTGAGGTATTTCGGCATCGGTTGTGGAGTTTGGAAATTTCATAAGTTTTTAGGCTTGAATCCATGTATAATTGGTGATTTTGGTGTTATGTGATGTGTTTGGAGGCTCGACTAAGTTTGGATTAGATATTAGGACTGGTTGGTATGTTTGGTTGAGGCCCCGGGGGCCTCGGGGATGTTTCAGATGCTCAACGGGTGAATTTAGAACTTGGAAGAACAACTGAACCATTGCTGGTTCTGGTGTCTCGCACCTGGGATGGACTTTCCGCAGGTGCGGACATGTAGGTACGGACAAGGGGCTCGCAGGTGCAGTCTTGTCCAAGTTACCCGGTCATCGCAGGTGCGGTTGGTTTTCAGCAGGTGCGGCCCCAGGCCTTTTAGTGGGTTTTCGCACCTGTGATGGAATTTCCACAGGTGCGGGACCGCAGATGTGGTCCCAGGGGCGCAGGTGCGGAAAGCGCTAGGCAGTTATATCAGATTTGAGGGCTTGAATTTCATAACTTCTAAAATCAATTGGAGCTCGGGTGTTGGCGATTTGAAGTGAGTTTTGAGGATAAGCTTCATAAGTAACGATTCCTAACCCTATTCCCTTTGTATATCATTAATCTATGGCCATTTCTTCCATGCAATTAAGGGATTTAGGTGAAAAATCATGCAAATGGGAAAAAGTTTCCCTAATTAGAAAATCCAAGAATTTAATAGGATTTTATCGTCGGTTTTCGATGATTCTTGTTTGAGTGAGTTCGTGAGTGAATGGGTGTTCTAAATTTGTAACTTTCACTCGATTCCGAGACGTGGGCCCGGGGAACTTTTTGGGCGATTTTCCTAAATTCGCGTATTAGCCTCGAACTTATTAGCTATTTTATTCCTTAAAGTGATATTTACATTATGCAATCGAATTGAGTGGATTTGGGCCATTCGAAGTCGGATACTCGTGGAAAGAGCGTGGTTTCGAGTTGAGTAGCGTAGTCGAGGTAAGTGGCTTGCCTAACTCTATGTTGGGGACTTCCCCTAGGCTATTTTTAATACTGTTTATGTTGATTGGGCCCCGTGTGCGTGAGATGAAGAGTACGTACACGTGCCATTGTTTCAAAAATTCCATTTTTCCTCCATGACTTAAATCATTTCACTCCTATTTCATGGATTCCTGTATCGACTATGTAGTTTAGATTAGAAAATAGCATGCCTACCTGTTCTACTTGAATTTTCCCTAGCTATTACTATATGTACCATGTTTAGGTAGTTTTATCCATATTTTTGCTTGTGATTTTTCCTGAACTGCTTTAAATAAAAATTGTATCCTGTATTTATACTGCATTGCATATTTAAATTGGAACTACGGACGAGATTCCCGGAGCTTTCCCCTGTACTACATTGCATATTTAAATTGGGGCTACGGACGAGATTCCGGGAGCTTCTCCCCTGTACTGCATTGCATACTTATTACTGTGATATATGTTGTGCTGAGCCGAGGGCTCCCTGTTATTATTTACTTTTTGCTCATTGTTTCTACTGATTTGCCTCAACTTATTATATCTCTCTGTTCACTTTTTTATACTGTTTTACTATAAAAATCCAGTAGAGCCTTAACCTGACCTCGTCACTACTCGACTGGGGTTAGGCTTGGCACTTACTGGGAATCAATTTGTGGTGTACTCATGCTCTTTCATTCACATGTTTTTTGAGTGCAGATCCAGGTACCAGCGCTCAGTTTCGTGGCTAGGGGTTCGAGCAGCAGCTGTTAGGAGACCGAAAGGTAATTCTGTCGCGTCCGCAGAGTCCTTCGAGTCACCTTCCACTCCAGATTTAGATAGATTTCTTTTTCATGTAAATTCCCTCTCATTGTATAGAGCTATTTTGAGACAGAGCTTGTGACTAAAGTGATCTTCCGGGTTTTGGGAAAGTTGTATTTTGTATGCGCCAAGTGGCGATGTTTCATTGTAGACTCACTTATTCCATCTTTATTTCTATTGTTTTTATTTAGTATGTGTTTCCGCAATTAGGCTTACCTAGTCGTAGAGACTAGGTGTCATCACGATGCCTTCGGAGGAGAAATCAGGTCGTGACAGTTATTTACATCGAATGCATTAAATCTTTTCGCAATGTAACTCGACCCTAGTGCAAGGACTCTGACATCCTTTAAGATGTTAGATGTTTCTTCAAGCTCCTTTACCTAACCAAATAAAAGATACAACTATAAATGTGGATATCTGTACAAGGAAAATAATTTAACATAACCAATGACTTACTCCTACTACTTACTTGCTCCTTGAACCATTCACGAAATGTATCGAAATGCACACGATCAA
Organism: Nicotiana paniculata; assembly: GCA_005239505.1. Lineage (NCBI taxonomy): Eukaryota > Viridiplantae > Streptophyta > Magnoliopsida > Solanales > Solanaceae > Nicotiana > Nicotiana paniculata. The sequence continues at coordinate 18,730 of ML355740.1, read as the reverse complement.
GTTGATGTTGAGTCAATCGACGCTTACGATGTGATCTCTTGATTTCAGCAATATGTTCCCTGTTTATGTAACTCGCATATATTAATTTTGTTATCAATTGAGTAATATACATATATTAAATAATAGATATAACACTTACTTTTTATAATTCTCAACCACTTCTAACTCGCAATTGAAAAGCACATGTCGATGTGCTTGCAACCTTATTTTCTCATCCAACTCAAATACATCTGCTCCACCGTATGACTCCCCAACTGTTGGAAAAAGACATTCTTCTTTACTAATCTCATGCTCAATCTCATCACCACATTTTCTTGAACAATAAGACCTTGAATCTCCACCCTCCAAATATCGTGAGCAAAATGCCATACACTCATTTTCTATGTATGCTTCTGCTATCGAACCTTCTGGACATGCTCGATTACGAACATATGATTTTAAAATACCCAAATACCTATGGAATAAAATATTGGTATTAATTTGATATTATAATGTTTAAAAACTAAAGATATATAATAAAGTTTCAGTTATATTTTTCATACCTCTCAATTGGGTACATCTAGCGATAGTGTACTGGCCCTGCATGTTTAGCCTCAGTTGCCAAGTGAATTACCAAATGTATCATAACAGTAAAGAATCCTGGGAGTAAAAGCTTCTCCATAGTAGACAATTTCTCTGGAATTTTTTCTTCAAGTAACTTTTACTCTTCTACTTTTAGTTCTTTGCTACAAAGAACACGAAAGAATGTGCATAATTCAATTAATATGGAACTAACTCTTTTATCTACTGATCTCCGGAAGGAAAGGGGAAGAAGTTCTTGAATTATAACATGACAATCATGAGTTTTTAACCCAAATATCTTTCGTTTGCGAATGCAACGTGAGATATTAGACGCATAGCCATATGGAAACTTGGAATTTTGTAGTACTTCATAAAACAAATCCTTTTCCTTTTGAGACATTGTGAAAAATGTAGGAGGAAGATATGTTTTCCCACTAGCTCGATATTGAGGCCACAAAGTTGGTCTTATTTTCATCTCCTTCAAGTCCAATCGAGCTTCTAAGTTATCTTTAGACTTTTTACCAAGATCCAATAATGTATAAATTAAGTTATCACACACATTCTTTTCTATGTGCATCACATCAAGATTGTGGCGCACCAAGTTAAAATTCCAATAAGGAAGATTGAAAAAAATACTCCTCTTTTTCCATGTGTTTTTCATCACTCCACTTACCCCTTCACTCGACTGGCCGAGAGTAAATTTTATATCTTTAACTTGATTCAACACTAGTGACCTAGATACTGGACAAGGTGCAGGTCTTGTTTCTTTAGTACCATCAAACGATTTTGCATCATTCCGATATTTGTGTCCTGACTTCAAGAAACGCCGATACCCCATGTAACAAAACTTTCTGCCATGTGTGAGCCTTCTAGATTGAGTGTTTATGTTACAAGTAGGGGATGCAAACCGACCATAAGTGCACCATCCAGAGAGAGTACCATATGCTGGAAAATCATTTATAGTCCACATGAGAGTTGCTCACATTTGAAATATCTCCTTAGCAGAGGCATCATATGTTTCTATCCCAACATCTCATAATTGATTTAACTCTTCTATTAAAGGTTGCAAAAAGACATCAATATTATTGCCAGAAGCTTTTGGTCTAGGAATAAGTAAGGACAAAATAAAGAACTCTTGTTTCATGCACATCCATGGTGGAAGATTATATGGCATTAAAATCACTGGCCATGTACTGTGTACAGTTCGCATTGTACCAAATGGATCAAACCCATCAGAAGCTAATCTTAGGCGCACATTGCGAGGATCTCCAGCAAATTCGGGATATTTACTATCAAAATTTGTCCAAGCTTCAGAATCTGCAGGATGCCGTAGAAATCCATCTTCGTTGCGCTCTTCATGATGTCATCACATTTATCTAGAAGTTTCTAAAGACATAAACAATCTCTGTAGCCTTGGTTTTAAAGGAAAATAACTTAGGACCTTGGCTGAAATTTTTCTAGCATCATTTTTCCATCTAGAAGCCCCACAAGTTTTGCATTTATTAACATTCTTATTAGAAAACTCTTTCCTAAAGAGCATGCAATCGTTAGGACAAGCATAAATTTTTTCATACTTTAAGCCCAAGCCTTCAACTATCTTTTTGACCCCATAGAAAGAAGGAGGCAATTTTTCTCCTTCAGGAAGAGCATCTTTCAATAGTCCAAGCAAATAATTAAAAGTATCATTTGACCATTTGAATGTGTATTTTATGCGATACATATGCAGCAAAAAGGACAATTTGCTAAACTTCTTACATCCAGGATACAATTCTTCATTTGCCTCCTTCATGAGCCGTTCAAACTTATCCGCCTCCGGATGAGGTTGATTTCCAGATGGATGAGCAGTATTCTCTTGTATGTTTTGCTCCATGCGACCGCTTTCACTAATGTCAGTATTCATGAATTGTGTAAAACCTCCAAATGCATCATATATCATTCCTCGCATATCATCGCCCCTTAGAGTTGACTGGCTGCGGTTATTTTCTCCAGCATTGTCTGATCCTTTTAGAGACTCCTCGTGACAAAACCAAGTATCATATGATGGTATAATATCATTAATCACAAGATGATCATATGTTGTAGCCCGATTTACTTGATGGATAAGCACACACTCCGTAAAAGGACATGCAATTTTTTCTCCACGTTGTTTTTCATAAAAGGCACGATTTAAGAAATCCTCTAATCCCTCCAAATATTCTGTACGAACTCTATCACAATACATTCATTCTTTATTTCTAGGATTGTCCATGACGATCAAGATATTCCTTTCTTTCCTATAATTACTCCAAGAGCTACAATTTTTTTAGTAAAAAGGAGAAATTAATCAAAAAGGTAGTTCAAAATAAAATAATCATCCTATCAGTAGGTAATTCTATGATCAAATATATCATTTTAACAGTTCAAACTATCAACATAAATCTATTAAAACTATCATTTTAATAATTAAACTATTAAACAGTTAAACGATCTCTAATTTCTTCTATGATTTTAACACATTGGTTCAATTTCCTTTTAGAATAGAATTATTAATGTTATAAATTACATTTCTTCTATGGTTTTCATATATTGATTCATAAATCTTTTAAGCATAGAATTATTAAACTTATATTTTATAGAAGAACCATACATCATATATTTTTAAAATTTTAAAACTTACTACTCATGTTTGTTGAATTTCAAGATATATACTCCATTTTTACCAATTTGTTTTTAGCTATTTTGTTTATTGAGCGTCAGTTTAACTAGTTCTAAAGCTAAATGGTATATAAGTTAGTTTATATATATTAAAAGTATACAATTATAAATTAAAAAAGCCAATATAATTGTGATGAAATCATCCATATAAAGTTTTAGTTAAAGACTACTTAAACCAAACATGACAAGAAAGAGATAGAGTAAATAAACTTAAAAAGTTCAACAAATTATGTAAAGCCTAAAAGGCTGTGGACTTTTTTAACAATAAGACCATGATTGCAGTGACATGTGGCTACTACATGGGGGCTAAATCAATATGAAATATTTTGCTATTATAAACAGATCATAGTCATCATAGAACAAACATGTAAATAAGAAAGAAATCTAGCCAAAAACAACTTGCCAATTTTAACCATAATGGTTCATAAACTTTTTAATAATGGAATTATTAAACTTATATATTATACAAATATTTTAAGGCTGTACATTCTGTGCGATGCAAATTAACATACAGACTTTGGCAAAAGAAAAAGGGCACAATGGAAACATTGTGGAGTAAATTCTCAATGCGATACAATAGTATAACAACCTAGGATGGATTTCATGAAAGGAAAGGTTTCAATAGGAGGCTAAACGAAATTCTGGCCAAAAACAGTGCATTTGTAAAGTACAGGACTTTGGAGTTAACTATTTTATCTTGTTGCACAAGTGATGTTATTGTGTCCATAAATTACCACTGGAAGGATTATCGTAATCGAATCGATGACTCAATTGATGAAGTTAAAGGGCAGCAACGTAACAAAAACATGCCACTGCAAACAAATGGAAGGAAGCAGCTAGGGATACTATCAAAAATTCATCAGACAAGTAAAGACAACATATGATAATGGACACACATAATGGTCTATGCCCAAAAATTGCAGTATATTGTATGAAAATGCAGGTATTGTACTGGATTCCAGATGTATAAATTGCAGCAACATAAATGAGAAGAAAAAACAATCCCACTGTCTAGAGCGGGGGTCCTCATGCTATCACGCTAGGATGCAATAAATGCACAACGACAATATCGAAGTGAACTATCAATCTAACAGCAGCCACAAATGTGATGACCCAAGAGTTCGTCTTGTGTAATTTAGCAAAAACTGTGTTTTGAGGCCCTAAAAGCCTCTGTTAATCTTACATCGATATGCGTGCATATCCCGGGCGTGTAGCCGAGAAGTTTTTATGTGAAAACTTGATTTTATAATGATTAATTGATTAAAGTTGACTTTGGTCAACATTTTGGTAAAGGGACCCGGACCCGCGATTTGACGGTCCCGGAGGGTCCGTAGAAAAATATGGGACTTAGACGTATGCCCGAAATCGAATTCCAAGGTCCCAAGCCCGAGAAATGAATTTTTAAAAAAAATTGTTGTCTGAAAATAATAAAGACTTTTGAAAAGGATAATTAATGTGAAAACTGTGTTGCCGGGCCCGTATTATGGTTCCGGATCACGGAACAGGTTGAATATATGTTATCTGAGTTATCTGTAAAATTTGGTGTAAAACGGACTTGAAATGACGAGTTTGGGATCAAATCGGAATAATTAAGCCTTGTGAAGTTTTGAGAAAATTCAAGGAGATTTGAGGTTTAATTCCTTTTTTTGAGGATATTTTGGTGATTTAAATGCTTGAATAAGTCCAAGGATGATTTGGGAGTCGTGTGTGTTTTTGGTTTGGAGACCCGAGGGCTCGGGTGAGTTTCGGGTAGTTAACGAGGTGTATAAGTAGAAAATCTGGTGTTTTTGATGTTTTGCTGGTGTCTGGTGTAATACCCTACGCGAACGCGGCCAAGGGCCCGCAAACGCAAAAGGTAAATATCTTGGCCTGGGTTTTTACTCTACGCGAACGCGTAGAGGGAGACGTGAACGCGGAGCACTGGACAGTGCTTCTACGCGAGCGCGTCCCCAGGGGTGCAAACGCGTAGTGTTAGGCTGGGGGTCTGGGGGCTGGGTAGGTTGTTCTTCGCAAATGCGGCCCTAGGATCGCGAACGCATAGGTCAGGATTGTCAACCCTTCGCGAACGTGGCCATGGGCCCGCGAACGCGAAGGGTATTTTTGCCCAGTCATTTTTTAATAGTACAAAACAGAAACCTTACGGGATTTAACCCACTTATTCTCAAACCTCTTCTTCCCCACTCCCCCTTAGGATATTTTGAAGACTTCTATCACCATAGCTTCATAGGTAAGTGATTCCAACTCCATTTTGTTCCATTTGTCTTCATCAATCACTAAAATCTAGGCCTAGAATCCTAAAAACAAAGTAAAAATTAGGGGATTTGGATAGAGTTAGGGATTATGGGAGTTTGGGGAACTCAACCTCAATTTGGGGTCGGATTTCAAAACAAATCATATATTTGAACTAGTGGGGGTATGGGTGATCGGGTTTTGGTCTGAGCCTCGTGTTTGGACCGAGCGGGCCCGGGATCAAATTTTGGTATTTTTGGAGGAATGCTAGGAATTATATATTTAGGCTATGGGATTTTATTAATGAGTCATTATTGATGTTAATAAGTTAATTATGTCAAGATATTGTTGTTCCGGAGTTGAATTCAAAAGGAAAGGCGGTGTTAGAGGCTTGATTGCTATTTTTGGACCCGAGGTAAGTGTCTTGTCTAACTTTGGTGAGGGAATAGGTATCGTATGCTATGTGCTAAGTGTTTATCATGTCTAATGCATAGGTGAGGTGACGAGTACCTATGCATTGTGTGTCAAGCATGTCTGTGAGTCCATTTTTGATGAAATTCTTGTCTTTACTTCCATATCTATTGTATTATGAATTTATCTCTACTTGGAAGTTGGTTGTTGTTGAAAATCCTCGTTGATGAACTTGTGATGTAATGGTCCTATTGAGGACCCAAATGAAGGATATACTTGAAAAGTTTGGTTATAGCTGAGACCCTTGCCAGGCAATTTGTTATGATAATGATTGATATTCTCCCTTTGCCGTGTGATCATGATTTGTGATTCCACTATGCTGCATTCCTTGCCATTTTGATAATTGTCATTGCATTGGTGAGGAAGAGATTAAAAGCATGAAGGGTGATTCCGTGCCATGATTTACATTTATTACATCATACATTGCATAGTGAGGAAGAGAGTAAAAGCACGGAGGGTGATGTCGTGCCATGATTTACATTGATTACATTATACATTGCATAGTTAGGAAGAGAGTAAAAGCACGAAGGGTGATGCCGTGCCATGATTTACATTGATTACATTATACATTGGATTGATGAGGAAGAGAGTAAAAGCACGAAGGGTGATGCCGTGCCATGATTTACATTGATTACATTATACATTGGATTGATGAGGAAGAGAGTAAAAGCACGAAGGGTGATGCCGTGCCATGATTTACATTGATTACATTATACATTACATAGTGAGGAAGAGAGTAAAAGCACGAAGGGTGATGTCGTGCCATGATTTACATTGATTACATCATACATTGCATAGTGAGGAAGATAGTAAAATCACGAAGGGTGATTTCATGCCATGATTTATATTAAAATCATGAAGGTTGATGTCGTGCCATGATTTATATTTTAAATCACGAAGGTTGATGTCGTGCCATGATTACATTACCATAGATGATACATTGCATTGTGAGGAAGAGAGTAAAAGCACGAAGGGTGATGTCGTGCCATGATTTACATTGATTACATTATACATTGGATTGATGAGGAAGAGAGTAAAAGCACGAAGGGTGATGTCGTGCCATGATTCATGTTATATTACATCGCACATTGCATTGTGAGGAAGAGAGAAAAAGCACGAAGGGTGATGCCGTGCCATTTATTACATTTCTGGCATTATATTTGTTTCATTAGCATATATTTGTTAAAAAAATTTCTTTTTGTTTGTTCCCGTATTTACCCTACGTAATTGTTTATCTCTTGCTTTGTTGTTCCACGATATATGTTGTAGAATATGACAGGTTAACGTTTGTTGTCAAGTCTAGCCTCGTCACTACTTCGGCCGAGGTTAGGCTCGGCATCTACTCAGTACAAGGGGTCAGTTGTACTGATGCTACACTGCACATCTTATTGTTGTGCAGATCCCGTATTCGGACCCAGTGGACAACATTGAGGGAGTCTCCTCCAGTCCACCTTAGGGGCTTCAAGGCATACCCGCTGACGTTCGTGGGCCTTGGCGTCCCTCCTATCCCTAGTGTTTCATTTATGTCTTGTTTTTTCCTCTAGTTTTCCGAGACAGTCATGTATTTCCTTTCAGACTTTGTATTTAGCACTCCTATAAACAGTTCGTGAGTTTGTGACTCCAGGTTTAGGGGAAATTATTGCGATGTTGTATTATGTTGTCTTTACTTAGTTTTGAAACTTTATTTATTTCCGCTGTTAAGTTGTGAACTGTTCTTAGCTTATTCTGTTAATTCGATGTTATCATGTTAGTTTAACTGTACACGTTGGCTTGTCTAGCGGGTTCAACGTTAGATGCCATCACGGCCCGACGGTGGGATTTCGGGGCGTGACAAGTTGGTATCAGAGCTCTAGGTTGCTTAGGTCTCACAACTCACGGACAACTTGGTAGAGTCTGAGGGATCGGTACCGAGACGTCTGTATTTATCCCCCAGAGGCTGCAAAGTTAGGAATAACTCCACATTTCTTCATCTCCATCGTGCGAATTTATTCTATCATTGATGATTGAACTTGCCTACTCTTGTCCTCTCACTAATCTCAACAACACGCGAAGCGTCTACGACCGAACTAGAGATGAAGCACCATGTGACGACCCAAAGGGGTCATCACTTATGTTATTACCCATCCCGTACTTTTGATTCCTTGAAAACCTCATTTATAATTGCCTCGATTTGTGTGCACGGTCCGGGTACGTAGCCGGACAGCCTAAATATGAAATTCTGTGAAATATGCTAAGATTTGGTATTAAAATGAATAAATTTGACTTCGATCAACATTTTGGATAAACGGACCCGGACCCGTGATTCGACGGTCCCGGAGGGTCCGTAGGAAAATATGGGACTTGGCCGTATTCCCGGAATCGAATTCCGAGGTCCCAAGCTCGAGAAATAAATTTTTGAGTTAAATTGTTTTCTGAAAATATTTAAGGAAATTGAAAATGAAATCAGATTTGAAAGTAATGGTATTGGACCCGTATTTTGGTTCCGACGCCCGGTACAAGTCTTATATATGGTTTAAGCACTTTCTGTAAAGTTTGGTTGAAATCGGATTTCGTTTAACGTGTTTCGGACTTAAAAATGGAAAATTTAATGTTTTATGAAATTTGATAGATTTCATGGATATTGAGGTTTGATTCTATGTGTGATGTTGTTTTGGCGATTTGATCGCACAGGTAAGTTCGTGGGATGTTGTGTGAGTAATCTGTAAAATTTGGTGTCTTTCCGAGATGTATAGATCAGTTCGGCACGTTGTTAGCGAGGTTAGAAAACTTAAAATTCCTAAGTTGGTTCTTGAGTTTTGGGGGTGTGATTTCGAGTTTTAGCGTTGTTCTGAGTGTTCCGAAGGCTCGAGCGAGTCCGTATTATGATTTGGGACACGTTGGTATACTTGGATTAGGGCTCGGGTGGGCCCAGGTGCCTTCTCGGTACCTAACAGGGCTAAAAACCGGAAAACTCAGCTGCTGGTGCACCTGCTCTGGTGTGACCGCAGGTGCGGTTGCCCAGCATCGCAGGTGAGAGACCGCAAGTGCGGTCCTAGGCATCACAGGTGCGATCACCAGTGGCCTGGCCAGCCATCGCAGGTGCGTCGCATTTCTCGCAGGAGCGAGATCGCAGGTGCGGTCTCCCCTTTCGCAGGTGCGATCCCAGACCCCCAGCCCAGTTCCGCAGGTGTGAGGTTCTCCTTGCAAGTGCAAAACCGCAGATGCGATCACTGTTCAGGCAGTGAGATTAATTACGGGTTTTAAACCCATTTCTCTCATTTTTCATCTCCTTCCTTAGAAGAATTCCTCCATTGTTGAGAGCTTTCGACCAGGTCTTGCAAGGTAAGTAGTTCCCACCCATAAACTTGTTTTATGCATGTATCTTAGCCTAATTAATTACACCAATTAGTGACAAAAATTCAAGAAAATGGGTAGTAACCTAGAACTTGTGATCACCTTAGAATTTTCAGTGAATTGGCCATGAAATCAAGTAAAAATCGTGTATTTATGATCCTTAGGCCTTGGGTGAGTGTTTCCTTCGAAAGTTTCGAGAATCCGAGCGAGCGGGCCCGGGGTCGAATTTTGATAAAATTGAAAGTATGCTAGGAAATGGATAATTAGGCCATGTAATTGAATATTTGAATCCTTATTGATATACTTGAGTTGATTATGCCTAGATAATACCATTCCGGAGTCAAATTCTAAAGGAAAAGCGGTGTTAGAAGGTTGATTGCTATACTTCGGACCCGAGGTAAGTGTTCGGTGTAACCTTAGGTTGAGGGAATAGGAGTTGAGCCTTGATTGTTACTTGATAATTGTAGAGTACGATGTATAGGCATGGTGACGAGTATCTATACATTGGTGTCTAGCATGACCGTGAGGCCTTATATTATGAATATTCTGATTTTGGTGGTAATTCCCATGCTTAATTGATGATTTCTATATGATGTGAACAATATGTGAAGGGAATTGTATTCTTTAAACATCGTTGGAGCATTGGCTCAACTTGTGAAATAAATTATGAAGATATATGAGTACATCCTTTGGAGCATTGGCTCAAATTGTAACATGAATGGTAAAGAATTATGAGATATTACAGTCTTTGGAGCATTGACTCAACTTGTGAAATGAATTATGAAGATATATGAGATAATTACATCCTTTGGAGAATTGTCTCAAATTGTAACATGAATGGTAAAGAATTATGAGATATTACAATCTTTGGAGCGTTGGCTCAAGTGATAGAATAAATCATGGAAATGAAAGTGAAAGAAAGAGAAAGAGTTATTGAAATTTACCCTTGCCGGAATTTAATTGTTTAATTGATGTTTCCCTTACCGGGATTTAATTGTTCGATATTGTCTCCCTTGCCGGGATTTCTATTTCTATTATGTTTACTCCCTTGCCAGTTGTTTGTGATTGCTGTTTGGGTGAGGAAGAGTGTTAAAGCACGAAGGGTGATGCCGTGCACTTGTCTTGGTGTATGAGAGTAAAGCACAGAGGGTGATGCGGTGTACTTGTCTTGGTGAGAATGAGAGTAAATCACGAAGTGATGCCGTGCATTGTTTGGTATTGTCTCCCTTGCTGGGATGTTGATATTTCTGTTATTGTTCCCTTGCCGGGATTTCTATATCTGTTCTGTTTACTCCCTTGCCCGTGTTTGTGATTGTTGTTTGGGTGAGGAAGAGTGTTAAAGCACGAAGGGTGATGTCGTGCGTTGTTTGACATTGTGAGGAAAGAGTGTAAAGCATGAAGGGTGGTGTCGTGCCGTACGATGTACCATTCCTTACCGATATTAATTGATTACATTATACATTGCATAGTGAGGAAGAGAGTAAAAGCACGAAGGGTGATGCCGTGCCATGATTTACATTGATTATATTATACATTGCACAGTGAGGACGAGAGTAAAAGCACGAAGGGTGATGCCGTGCCATGATTTACATTGATTATATTATACATTGCACAGTGAGGACGAGAGTAAAAGCACGAAGGGTGATGCCGTGCCATGATTTACATTGATTATATTATACATTGCACAGTGAGGACGAGAGTAAAAGCACGAAGGGTGATGCCTTGCGAGTTTCTGATTTTTTGTTCTTATTGATATGCTGGCTTGTTGTTCCTTTCCTTATTAAGATTTCTTATATGAAATTTTCATCTCCCCACAGCATGTTCTCCTTCCTTTGTTAATTGTTTTCTCCCTACATTTCCTATTCGTTGAATATATGTATATATATTTATTTGAACTGCACAGGTTTATTTGGTAGTCTGGTTCTAGCCTCGTCACTACTTCGCCGAGGTTAGGCCAGGCACTTACTCAGTACATGGGGTCGGTTGTACTGATGTTACACCTGCACTTCTTTTATGTTGTGCAGATTACGCAGCCGGACCCGGAGGACATCATTAGTGGGAGTGTCTTCCAGTTCATCATAGAGGCTTCAAGGTATACCCGCTGGTGTTCGTGGGCCTTGGCGTCTCTTCTATCCCCTTGTCTTCGATTCTGTCTTGTTTATCCTTTAGTTTCGAAGGCAGACATGTATTTCCTTTCAGACTTGTATTTAGCACTCTTACATAGTTCGTGAGTTTGTGATTCCAGGTTTTGGGAAATTCTGCGTCGTTATATTGTGATTGTATTTACTTAGCTTAAACTGTATTTATTCCGCTGATTTAATTCCGAAGCGTTTTAGCTTATTCTGGAAAGTTGAGATTTTTTTTATGCTAGTTTGGCTATATACGTTGGCTTGTCTAGCGGGTTCAACGTTAGACATCATCACGGCCCGATGGTGGGATTTCGGGGCGTGACAAGTTGGTATCAGAGCACTAGGTTACTTAGGTCTCACAACTCACGGACAACTTGGTAGAGTCTGAGGGATCGGTACGGAGACGTTTGTGCTTATCCCCCAGAGGCTGGAAATTTAGGAAGAATCCATATTTCTTTTCTTCTCTATCGTGCGCTTTGATTCCGAGTACTGATTGAGTTTCTATTCTATTCTCTCTCGCAGATGGCGAGGACGCGTGCTTCCCTTGGTTCTGCCCAGCAGCCTGACACTCCTACTACAGCCCCTACTCGGGGTTGAGGTCGAGGACGAGGCCGAGGACGGGCTCAGCCTAGAGCAACAGCCCCAGTGGAGGACCCTCGGGTCGAGTCTGACGAGGAGGTCCCAGTTTTGGCAGTTCCAGTTGGACCAGCTCAGGTCCTAGAGGGGTTCATAGCTACCCCAGTGCTTCAGGACGCCGTTGTCCGTCTAGTCGGACTCATAGAGAGTGTAGCACAGGAGGGTCTCCTTCCTACAGCACCAGCCGTCTCTCAGGCTGGGGGAGGTTCCCAGACTCCTGTCGCTCATGTGTAAGAGCAGCTAGCTCCACAGTTACAGACTCTGGCAGCTCAGCCAGCCGGAGTAGCTCAGCCGGGTATGGCAGCACCGGTAGCAGAGGGAGAACCTATGTCAGCAGATGCTCTGAGGAGACTGGTTCACCAAGTTATTCACTGCTACTTACACTGGTTCACCATCAGATGATCCCCAGGATTACTTGGACAGCTGCCACGAGGTTCTTCGGAACATGGGCGTAGTGGAGTCCAACGGGGTTGACTTTGCTACTTTTCGGTTAACGGGCGCAACCAAGAGTTGGTGGAGAGATTATTGCCTAGCCAGACCAGCTGGATCTGCACCTTTGACTTGGACTCAATTCTCAGAGGTATTTCTGGGGAAGTTCCTTCCCATTACTCAGAGAGAGGACCTTCGGAGACAGTTTGAGCGTCTCCAGCAGGGATCTATGTCAGTCACTCAGTACGAGACCAAATTCATCACTCTAGCACGACATGCTCTTATGATACTTCCCACTGATCGGGAGAGGGTTCGGAGATTTATTGAGGGATTGGCCCGACCTATCAGACTTCAGATGGCTAGAGAGTCAGGTACAGACATATCGTTCTAGGATGCGGCCAATATGGCCAGGAGGATTGAGATGATTCTGTCACAGGGTGGTGGTCAGGGGACTGACAAAAGGCCCCATCATTTTGGTCGTTTCAGTGGAGCCTCATTTGGGGGCAGGGATTCGTCAGACCGAGGTCATCCTCCCAGACCTTTTCATTCAGCTCTTCAAGTTTCCCACGGTACTTCGGGTGGTCGTGGTTATCAGCCGTACTATTCTGATCAGCAGTCTTACAGTGAGCCACCAGCTCCCATCAATGCACCGCAGCATCAGAGTTTCTAGGGTGGTCATTCAGGTCGACAGGCTCAGATTCAGTTCCCTCAGCAGTCGAGGTCTTGTTACACTTATGGCGATCCGGGTCACCTTGCCAGATTTTGCCCTGAGCATCAGGTAGTTCTTAGCATCATGGTTCACGTGCCATGGTACAAGCACCGGGTGTTCCACAGCCTGCCCAGCCAGCTAGAGGTGGGGGTATAGGTGCTAGAGGTGGAGGTAGAGGTCATAGAGGTGGAGCTCAGGCCACCAGAGGTGGAGGCCAACCAGCAGCCGCCGTCCCAGAGATGTGGTTCAGGGTGGTGGGGCCCAACCTCGATGTTATGCTCTTCCAGCCAGGCCAGAGGATGAGTCTTCAGATGCAGACATCACAGTTACTATTCGGGTTTGTGATCGAGATGCTTCAGTGCTATTTGATCCAGGGTCTACGTATTCGTATGTGTCATCTTATTTTGCACCATACCTGGTCATGCCTAGTGATCCACTGAGTGTTCCTGTTTATGTATCTACACCAGTAGGCGACTCTATCATGGTCGATCGTGTCCATCGTTCTTGTGTTGTGGTGATTGGGGGTCTTGAGACCCGTGTTGATTTGTTGCTTTTCGGTATGGTCGACTTTGATGTTATATTGGGGATGGACTAGTTGTCCCCATATCATGCCATCTTGGATTGTCATGCCAAGATGGTGACCTTAGCCTTGCCAGATTTGCCCCGTTTGGAGTGGAAAGGAACTCCTGGTCATTCTACCAGAAGTGTTATTTCGTACGTGAAGGCTCGACGAATGGTCAAGAAGGGGTGTTTGGCTTATTTGGATTATGTGCGCGATTCCAGTGTTGAGGTTCCCTCTATTGATTTGGTGCCCGTGGTTCGTGAGTTTCCTGAGGTTTTCCGATCAGACCTGCCGTGGATGCCACCCGACAGGGACATTGACTTCTGCATTGATCTGGCTCTGGGCACCCAACCCATTTCTATTCCGCCGTATCGCATAGCCCCGCCATAGTTGAAAGAGTTGAAGGAACAATTGCAGGATTTGCTTGGGAAGGGTTTCATTAGACCCAGTGTTTCCCCTTGGGGTGCTCCAGTATTGTTTGTGAAGAAAAAGGATGGTTCGATGAGGATGTGCATAGATTATCAGAAATTGAACAAGGTTACAATCAAGAATAAGTATCCACTGCCGAGGATTGATGATTTGTTTGATCAGCTTCAGGGTGCCAAGGTATTTTCAAAGATAGACTTGAGATCTGGCTACCATCAGTTGAGGATTAGGGCATCCTATGTCCCAAAGTCAGCTTTTCGCACTCGGTATGGGCATTACGAGTTCTTAGTCATGCCGTTCGGGTTGACGAATGCCCCAGCAGCTTTTATGGATTTGATGAACCAAGTGTTCATGCCTTATTTGGACTCGTTCCTGATAGTGTTCATTGACGATATATTGATATACTCCCGCAGTCAGGAGGAGCACGAGCAGCATCTCAGAGCAGTTCTTCAGACTCTGAAGGATAGTCAGCTTTATGCAAAGTTTTCAAAGTGTGAGTTCTGGTTGAGTTCAGTTGCATTCCTGGGTCATATCGTGTCAGCAAAGGGTATTCGGGTTGACTCGAAGAAGATTGAGGCAGTCAAGAACTGGCCTAGACAAGCATCAACTACAGATATTCGGAGTTTCTTGGGATTAGCAGGCTATTATCATCGGTTTGTGGATGGGTTCTCATCTATTGCATCCCCAATGACTAGGTTGACCCAGAAGGGTTCCCAGTTCAGATGGTCGGACGAGTGTGAGATGAGCTTTCAGAGGCTCAAGACAGCTCTGACTACGGCACCGGTATTGGTTTTGCCCATAGGTTCAGGGCCTTATACAGTCTATTGCGATGCTTCCCGTATTGGGCTTGGTGCAGTATTGATGCAGGATGGCCAGGTCATTGCTTATGCTTCGAGGCAGTTGAAAATTCATGAGAAGAACTACCCAGTGCATGATTTAGAGTTGGCAGCCATTGTCCACGCACTGAAGATTTGGAGGCACTACCTGTATGGCGTGGCGTGTGAGGTGTTCACTAATCATAAGAGTCTTCAGTACTTGTTCAAGAAAAAAGAGTTGAATTTGAGGCAGAGAAGATGGTTGGAGTTGTTGAAGGATTACGATATTACCATCTTATATCACCCGGGGAAGGCCAATGTGGTGGCCGATGCTTTGAGTAGGAAGTCAGCTAGTATGGGCAGTCTTGCTTTTATTCCGGTCAGTCAGAGGCCGCTTGCTTTGGATGTTCAGGCTTTGGCCAATCGATTTGTGAGGTTGGATATTTCTGAGCCTAGTCGAGTGTAGGCTTATACGATCGCTCGTTCTTCATTATTGGAGCGTATCCGTGATCGGCAATTTGATGATCCCATTTGTGTGTCCTTAGGGACACGATGCAGCGCGGAGGTGCCAAGCAGGTGACCTTAGATGATGATGGTGTTTTGAGATTGCAGGGGAGAGTTTGTGTGTCCAATGTTGATAGGATCCGAGAGTTGATTTTAGAGGAGGCCCATAGTTCCCAGTACTCTATTCATCCGGGCGTCGCGAACATGTATCAGGATTTGCAGCAACATTATTGTTGGCGTAGAATGAAGAAGGATATTGTGGAATATATGGCGCGGTGTTTGAATTGTCAACAGGTTAAGTATGAGCATCAGAGGCCTGGTGGACTATTTTAGAGGATTGATCTTCCCGAGTGGAAGTGGGAGAGGATCACTATGGACTTTGTTACCGGACTTCCGTTGACCCGGAAGAAGTTTGATGCAGTGTGGGTCATTGTTGATAGGCTGACCAAGTCAGCGCATTTCATTCCTGTGGATGTCTCCTATTCATCCGAGAGGTTAGCTGGGATCTATATCCGGGAGATTGTTCGCCTTCATGGTGTGCCGGTATCTATCATTTTGGACCGGGGCGCACAGTTTACCTCGCATTTCTGGAGAGCAGTTCAGCGAGGGTTAGGCACCCAGGTGGAGTTGAGCACAGCATTTCATCCTCAGACAGATGGGCAGTCCGAGCGGACTATTCAGATATTGGAGGATATGCTCCGAGCTTGTGTCATTGACTTTGAAGGATGATGGGATTAGTTCTTGACTTTAGCAGAGTTTGCCTACAACAACAGCTACCAGACGAGTATCCAGATGGCTCCTTACGAGGCTTTATGTGGTAGACGGTGTCGATCTCCGGTGGGATGGTTTGAGCCGGGAGAGGCTCGGTTGTTGGGTACAGATTTGGTTCAGGAGGCCTTGGAAAAGGTCACGATCATTCAGGATAGGCTTCGTACAGCTCAGTCCAGGAAAAAGAGTTATGCAGATCGCAAGGTTCGAGATGTGGCTTTCATGGTTGGTGAGCGAGTATTGCTCCGAGTGTCGCCTATGAAGGGCGTGATGAGATTTTGGAAGAAGGGCAAGCTTAGCCCTAGATTCATTGGTCCTTTTGAGATTGTTGATCGAGTGGGAGAGGTGGCATATAGACTGGCATTGCCACCTATCTTATCAGCCGTACATCCAGTCTTTCATATGTCCATGCTTCGGAGGTATCACGACGATCCAGCCCACGTGTTAGATTTCAGCACTGTCCAGTTGGACAAGGACTTATCTTATGAGGATGAGACGGTAGCTATTCTGGACCGGCAAGTTCATCAGTTGAGATCCAAGAGTTTCCCTTCTGTTCGTGTTCAGTGGAGAGGTCAGCCTCCTGAGGCATCGACCTGGGAGTCCAAGTCCGATATGCGGAGCCGTTACCCTCATTTATTTACCGACTCAGGTACTCCCTTCTTCTGTCCGTTCGAGGACGAACGGTTCTTTTAGAGGTGGAGAATGTGATGACCCAAAGGGGTCATCACCTATGTTATTACCCATACCATACTTCTGAGGCCTTGAAAACCTCATTTATAATTGCCTCGATTTGTGTGCACGATCCGGGTACGAAGCTGGACAGCCTAAATATGAAATTCTGTGAAATATGCTAAGATTTGATATTAAAATGAATAAATTTGACTTCGGTCAAAATTTTGGTAAACGGACCCGTACCCGTGATTTGATGGTCCCGGAGGGTCCGTAGGAAAATATGGGACTTGACCGTGTGCCCGGAATCGAATTCCGAGGTCCCAAGCCCGAGAAATGAATTTTTGAGAAAATTATTTTCTGAAAATATTTAAGGAAATTGAAAATGAAATCAGATTTGAAAGTAATGGTATCGGGCCCGTATTTTGGTTCCGGCGCCCGGTATAGGTCTTATATATGGCTTAAGCACTTTTTGTAAAGTTTGGTTGAAATCGGATTTCGTTTAACGTGTTTCGGACTTAAAAATGGAAAATTTGATGTTTTATGAAATTTGATAGATTCATGGATATTGAGGTTTGATTCTATGTGTGATGTTGTTTTGGCGATTTGATCGCACGGGTAAGATCGTGGGATGTTGTGTGAGCAATCTGTAAAATTTGGTGTCGTTCCGAGATGTATAGGTCAGTTCGGCACGTTGTTAGCGAGGTTAGAAAACTTAAAATTCCTAAGTTGGTTCTTGACGTTTGGGGGTGTGATTTCAAGTTTTAGCGTTGTTTTGAGTGTTCAAAAGGCTCGAGCGCGTCCATATTATGATTTGGGACTCGTTGGTATACTTGGATTAGGGCTCGGGTGGGCCCAGTTGTCTTCCCAGCGCCTAACGGGGCTAAAAATTGGCAAACTCAGCTGTTGGTGCACCTGCTCTGGTGTGACCACTGGTGCGGTTACCCAGCATCGCAGATGCGAGACCGCAAGTGCGGTCCCAAGCATCGCAGGTGCGATGACCAGTAGCATGGCCAGCCGTCGCAGGTGCGTTGCATTTCTCGCAGGAGCGAGATCGCAGGTGCGATCCCAGACCCCCATCCCAGTTCCATAGGTGCGAGGCTCTCCTCACAAGTGCGAGACCGCAGGTGCGGTCGCATCCATCGCAGGTGCGATCGCTGTTCAGGCAATGAGATTAAATACGGGTTTTAAACCCATTTCTCTCATTTTTCATCTCCTTCCTTGGACAAATTCCTCCATTGTTGAGAGCTTTCGACCAGGTCTTGCAAGGTAAGTAGTTCCCACCCATAAACTTGTTTTATGCATGTATCTTAGCCTAATTAATAATACCAATTAGTGACAAAAATTCAAGAAAATGGGTAGTAACCTAGAACTTGTGATCACCTTAGAATTTTCAGTGAATTGGCCATGAAATCAAGTAAAAATCGTGTATTTATGATCCTTAGGCCTTGGGTGAGTTTTTCCTTCGAAAGTTTCGAGAACCCGAGCGAGCGGGCCCGGGGTCGAATTTTGATAAAATTGAAAGTATGCTAGGAAATGGATAATTAGGCCATGTAATTGAATATTTGAATCCTTATTGATATACTTGAGTTGATTATGCCTAGATAATACCATTCCGGAGTCAAATTCTAAAGGAAAAGCGGTGTTAGAAGGTTGATTGCTATACTTCGGACCCGAGGTAAGTGTTCGGTGTAACCTTAGGTTGAGGGAATATGAGTTGAGTCTTGATTGTTACTTGCTAATTGTAGAGTACAATGTATAGGCATGGTGACGAGTATCTATACATTGGTGTCTA
>ML355739.1:0-87654 GCA_005239505.1 Nicotiana paniculata | reverse complement strand
TATATATATATATATATATAGGAATATTGCATAAATATTTGATTTTTCCTGGTATATTGTAAGCATAAAAAATATCTACATTTATTATACCAAATTCATACATAAATATTTTGATATTTTTTCTTTAACCCTTAATACCACTGTAAGCATTTAAATTTTATTGGATTCAAATCCATAAATAATTTGGACCATATTAAATTCAAGACATTAGTCCAAATAAATATTGTGGTTAATAAATTGGCCTAATTATCTAAATCAAAATATATGTGTTGGGCTAGTCCATTTAATCGGATTACAAATTAAATGATAAGTCCACTTTATTGGCCCAAGTCCAAATGGCTATTAGCTCATCTTATAGCTCAAGCTGATGCCACGTGTCAAGTGATGTAGCAATCCAAGTCAAAACAACGAGCCAACAAAATCATGCCATGTGTCAAGTGATGTGGCAATCCAAGCCAAATAAATGAGCCGATTAAATCATGCCAAGTGTCTGGATGGTATTGGTCAGTTCAAATGGACCAATCAAATCGCAGAGTCACATCACTCCTTACAACTATAAGTAGAGGTCTTCATAAAGCTAAAAGACACCAGAAGTGATAACAAAAGCAAGCAGAGAACTCGTGGATCAAACACCGCAGATTTCTCTACAAGCTACAAGTTCAAGCACTCAAGCTATAAGTTAAAGTCAAGATCAAGAACAAAGGTGAATCAAATACCAAGGCGTTCGAGATCAAATTACTTGTTCGTGATTAAATCCAAATTCAAGTTCAAGAAGGAGATTCAAGATCAAGCTTTACAAGCCCTTGAATCAAATCAAAGTCAAGCTCATCAAGATACTTTACATTCTTGAAGAATCAAAGGAATACCATAGAGATTGTAACACTTTCATTTACTGAAATCAAATACTACATTTGTTACGCAATTTTCTAGTCTTGATTATTTATTTTTCTCGACGCGAAAATTTGTTGTTACAAATTTCTGGCACGCCCAGTGGGACAATATTTACCTCTCATCTCTTCAATTACCAAATTTCAAGAGCACAGAAATGGCTCCTAAGAAGATCAACTTCAAGCTCACTACTGTTAAGGCTACAGATTCCAAGTATTTCTCTGATGTTGAAAACTTGTTGGATGCTACTATGGAAAGCGTAGGACCTGTCACTAGGAACAAGGCAAACTTGTTGGGACAACAAGCATTTCAAATGTCGTCTGCATCAGTTCTTTGATTTTCGATTCTCAAAGGGGGAAAGATCATCTCCAACTGAATTGGAAGAAGGAGCGAACATTGCTGAAATCGTTGAGAGGACATTGGCTCTACTTAGTCCATCTAGATCTAAGAATCTCATCACACAGGATGATGATGATGATTTCTTGATCACTGGAGCTCCAAGTACTCCATGTGAGTTGTTCCACTCAGAGTATGGTATAAGAGAAAATCGATGCTTTGCTCCATCATCCACAATGATTATCCAAGCAATGGTGACTAACACTTCAACTGTTGAAGAACAACTCGCAAATTTAACAAAGGCAATTGAAGGGTTAACGAAGCATATGCAAGATCAAGATAATCAAATTGTCAAGTTGACAGATAGAGTTGAAAGCATGATGGAGGGAGATTCAAGTCATGCACCTGGAAAGCTCCTTATGATGCAAGATAAAGGAGATTCATTTGCAAGGCAGACAACGACTCCTAAAGAATTTCAGATTTCATCTGATGGGGTTATTCCCATTGACCACTTGAAAGACTTCATTATGGGAACCATCAAGGATAAGTATGATGTTGTCGTCAAGTCTTATCTCGCATATGCAAATCCATACACTGCGAGAATTGATAGTTTGAAGATGCCTGCAGGTTATCAACCTCCAAAATTTCAACAATTTGATGGAAAAAGAAATCCAAAGCAACACATTGCACACTTCGTTGAAACTTGTAATAATGCTGGAACCTATAGAGATTATCTTGTCAAGCAGTTTGTCCGATCCTTAAAAGGAAATGCTTTTGATTGGTGCACTGATCTCGAGGCTGGTTTCATCGATAGTTGGGAGCAACTTGAACATGAATTTCTCAACCGCTTCTATAGCACAAGGAGAACCGTAAGCATGGTTGAACTCACAAACACACGTCCGTGGAAGGATGAACCTATTGTTGATTTCATCAATCGATGGAGGAATGCAAGACTCAACTGCAAAGACAGACTTAGTGAAGCTTTTGGAATAGAAATGTGTATCCAAAGAATGCACTGGGGACTTTGCTACATCCTAAAGGGTATCAAGCCTAAGTCTTTTGAAGAATTGGCTACACGTGCTCATGATATGGAGTTAAGCATGTCTTCAAGTGGAAATCAAGGTCCACCAGTTTTATGAACCTCGCAAAGTGAAGGATAAACAAGAAATAAAGAAAGTAGGCAAGTTTTTGCTGAAATCTGAGAGAAAGGAATCAATGAATATCAAGGCCTCACCATTAAAGGTCACTAAAAAAATGAGTAAGAAGAAAAGTGTGAAGACAACGTCCTTACAGGATAAAGTTGGCCGAAAATTAACTCTGAAGGAAATGCAAGCGAAAGAATATTCATTCTTGGACTCTGATGTTGCAGCAATTTTTGAAGAACTCATTGAGTTACCTGAAATGAAGTGCCCAGACAAAGCTGGAAGGACTAATGATCTAAATTATTGCAAGTACCATCGATTGATTGGCCACCCTATTGGAAAGTGCTTTATCTTCAAGGAGAAAGTCATGGACTTGGCCGCTAAAGGAAAAATCTTTCTTGAGGATGAGAAACAAAGTTCGAATCAAGTCTCTTTCATTTTTTGTTCGCTTGATCCCGTTGTCCTCTACAATTTTGTCGAAGTACATGATTGTGATGGCGTCCAAATTGCATCATCACCAAATATGATTAAATTTGGTGACTTTGAACCTGTCAATGTGAGCAAAACATTGCTTCTTCCTATAGTGAATGAAGTAATAGTGGAGGAAAGATATCAAGAGGAAAGTGAATCACGTGATGGTCAAGATGATGATGAAGTTTGGATTCTTGTGACTCGGCGGAGACGCTGCAAGATAAATTCACAAAGGGAATCGAATAAGCAATTGACTTGGGGGAAAATGGTGAAAAGACCCAAGATGAAAATGATAAAGAAGAATTGGAAGAAAACAAAAATGGAGGAGAATCGCTATCATAGGCTACGTCGTCCAGTGACATTGGATGAATTTACCAAGCTGGTTAAGCACGCAAGCTTCCTGTGAAGATATCAAGGCCTCATGTTGTAAGGTAGAGGAAGAAGAGACGAAGAAGGAAGATGCATCATTGTTGCCACCTCCCTTGTCTGAAAAACTCACTGAGCATGTCTATGAAGAAGTGGATACTTGTGATGAGAAGATCACATTTACTAAAGATGATCTTTTGCTTTGTGAAACACCCCATAATCGTCTATTATTTATGGTTAGATTTATGCGTAAGCAGAAAATAAGTAGAATTTTAATTGATGGTAGATATGGCGTCAATATTCTCCCAATTCGTACTATCAAAGAGCTTGGCATACCGATGGATCAACTACGTGAAAGTCGTTTGATGATTCAAGGGTTCAATAAAGGGGGCAAAGAACTATAGGGGCTATCAAATTAGAAATAACTATGGGAGATTTGCGTTCGAGTGCATGGATGCACGTGATTGATGGAAAGACCTCATATAATATCTTGTTAAGAAGTCCATGGATACACGAGAACAAAGTGTTCTCGTCCACCTACCATCAATTCTTGAAGTACTGTGAAGATGGGGTCGAAAAGAAGATAGTCGCTGATGATAAACCCTTTTACCGAGGCTAAATCATACTTTGCTGATGCGAAATTCTACTTAAAGAATTACGTCTCGAAGGAGGTCAAGGTTGATGATGTGATGTTGACCAAAAGTATCGCAAAGAAGGTTGATATCACAACTAGCAAGGCAAAAATTACGGCTGAAAAAAGATCAGGTGCTTTATGATAGGAGCAAGATGAATGATGCATCTTCAAGTAAGAAAGTGACTCATGTTCTTAGATATGTCCCAAAGGCAAGGAAGGTTGAAAATCCTTCTTCTGAACTACAAGGTAATGTGTTAAAAGACTTGACCCTTCCTATCAAGCGAATTGATGCAATTAAGTCGTCTACAAAGTTGCTTAAAAGGTTTGTCAAATCATCAAACCACAATTCGCTTCTAAATCTAGCACTTCCTGCAAAGCGCACAGATGAGGGCTTTGACCCAAACGCCTACAAATTATTGGCAAAAGCTGGATATGATCCCAATGAACCATCCAAGTTGGGAAAGCTCTCGCCTGAAGCTTCAAATCCTACTCAAAGGGTGATGACGGAGAAAGGGTACCCACTGAAGCAATCACGTGAAGGATTGGGTTACAAACGACACCCACCCATCCGTATCTCCATTAAAAGGGCAAGTTGTAACTACATTACTGCTAAAGAAGTGTCTGCGATGCTTAATAAGTAGCCTTCTGCATTTGATCAGCTTACAAAACCAAGAATCTCAGTCTTTGATAGGTTGGGACCACTGAAGAAGGAAAACAAACTCCATGTAAGTAATAAAAGGATTAGAGCACCCATCTCCGTTAAAAAGGAGATTTTGACCACAGACTACCCAAGTCTGATTCCTTCTAGAATGAGGCGAGAGACCAAAATTGTAGTTTCGTGCGGAGAGGTAATCAAGCAAAGGCTCATACTATATTCCACACTAAATAACGGGAGGAATATGAAGAAAGTGTCGGGTCATCATATCATATCACCATTCATGATGAACAAAATACTTCACCTTATACGGAAATCGAGGAAAAGTGCCTTGATATTCATGTATGTCATCACATGTCTTTCAATGATGGTGATCCTCAAGAAGATGAAGGCGCTAAAGATGCGCCACCTGAGCTTGAATAAGGGGTGAAGACAATGATTGATGCACTAAAAGAAGTCAATCTCGGAGTAACTGAAGATCCAAAGCCCACATATGTAAGCGCCTCTCTAACTGATGATGAAGAGAGAAAATATATTGAGCTACTTAAGGAGTTCAAATACGTATTTGCTTGGAGCTACAAAGAAATGACAGGTTTAGACTCCCAAAGTGGTTGTTCATCATCTTGCTGTCAAATGAAGTGCTCGTCCTGTAAAGCAAGCACAACGTCGCTTCAAACCTGAACTGGTTCCCTTGATTGAAACTGAATTTAACAAGCTTATTGAGGCTGGTTTTGTTCATGAAGTTAAATATCCTACATGTATTTCAAGCATCGTCCCTATAATAAAGAAGAATGGCCAAATCCGAGTTTGTGTTGACTTTAGGGACCTAAATAACGCTTGTCCTAAGGATGAATTTCCTCTTCATATCCCTGAGCTCATGATTGATGCAACAACTGGATATGAGGCGATGTCTTTCATGGATGGTTCATTTGGATATAATCAAATTCGCATGGCACCGAAGGATGAAGAACTTACTGCCTTTCGCACCCTTAAAGTTATATACTACTACAAGGTAATTCCTTTTGGTTTGAAGAATGTTGGTGCTACATATCAACGTGCCATGCAAAATATTTTTGATGACATGCTTCATAAAAATATGGAGTGTTATGTTGACGACTTGGTGGTAAAGTCAAGGAATAATGATGATCACTTGCAAGATTTGAGGATGGTATTTGAACGGCTTCATAGATACCAACTCAGAATGAATCCGTTGAAGTGCGCCGTTGGGGTTACTTCTGGGAAGTTCCTCGGTTTTATTGTTCGACATCGAGGTATCGAAATTGATCAAGATAAGGTAGATGCTATCTTGAAAATGCCCGAGCCTAGGGATATTCATGAATTAAAAAGCTTACAGGGTAAGCTGGCATATCTTAGAAGATTTATTTTGAATTTGGCTGGAAGATGCCAACCATTTAGTCGCCTCATAAAGAAAGGGGTTCCTTTTGAATGGGACCAAGCTTGCAGAAATGCTTTTGAAAGCATTAAGTCTTATCTGATGAAACCTCCAGTACTGGCAGCCCCCATACCTGGAAAGCCATTAATATTATACATTTCAGCACAGGAAAGGTCAGTAGGAGCGCTTCTCGCTCAAGGAAACAATGAAGGCAAAGAAATGCGCTTTATTACTTGAGTAGGATGATGACGCCAAATGAGCTAAAGTATTCTCCTATTGAGAAGTTATGTTTGGCACTTGTCTTCTCTATTTAGAAGCTGAAGCATTACTTCCAAGCTCACGTTGTGCGACTCGTCTCAAGAGCGAACCCTATCAAGTTTGTCATGTCTAAACCAGTCCTAAGTGATTGATTAGCGAGGTGGTACCTCCAATTTCAACAATTTGAAATTATGTATGTTCATCAAAAGGCAGTAAAAGGACAAGCATTAGCAGACTTCCTAGATGACCATCCGATTCTAGATGATTGGGATTTGTCTGATGAATTGCCTGATGAAGATGCACTGGTCATAGAAATTTAGCCTCCTTGGAAGATGTATTTTGATGGCGCTGCACATCATGAAGGAGCTGGCGCTGGAATAGTATTTGTCACTTCTCAAGGAGAAGTTTTGCCCTATTCTTTCACTCTGACACAACGGTGCTCCAATAATGTTGTTGAATATCAAGCGCTCATATTTGGGCTTGAAATGGTTGTGGATATCAAAAAATTGCAACTACAAGTTTTTGGAGATTCAGTTAGTGATCAATCAGATTTTGGGTAGCTATGAGGTCAAGAAGCCATAGTTGGTGCCATATCATAAATATGCTCAGAGATTGGTAAGTTGGCTTAGAGAGGTAACTATTCAACACGTGCTGAGAAAGGAAAATAAGAGAGCTGATGCATTAGCTGCCTTAGCTTCTACATTATCTTTGCCTGATCAGACACAAGTCATTGTTTGCCAAAGATGGGTAGTTCCTCCACCAAATGACTATGAGGAAGAAGAAACCGAAGTTGAGCATATTGCTTCCATTCTTGAGGTTGAAATTGAGGACTGGAAACAACTATTAATCAATTATCTTTGTTACGGGATATTGCCAAAAAAATCCTCGAAAGAAGACAGAAATTCGAAGGAGAGCCCCTCGTTTTCTTTATTATAAGAATACACTCTATAGATGATCATTTAATGGAGTACTCCTACGTTGTTTGGGGACTGATGAATCCCTTCAACCCTTGCAAGAAGCACACTCTGGAGTATGTGGTGCACATCAATCTGGGCCAAAACTTCATTTACACATAAAAAGAATGGGGTATTATTGGCCAACAATGGTGAAATATTGTTTAGATTACGCTCGAAGGTGTAAAGCTTGCCAATTCCATGCTAACTTCATACATCAACCACCTGAAGTATTACACCCAACTGTTGCCTCTTGGCCATTTGATGCTTGGGGTTTAGATGTTGTTGGTCCATTGCCAAAGTCTTCTAGTGGACATCTATACATTTTGGCCGCAACTGATTACTTTTATAAGTAGGCAGAAGTTGTTTCTCTTAAGGAAGTAAAGAAGGAAAATGTAGCTAACTTCATCCGAGTCAATATTATCTATCGATTTGGCATTCCATGATATATATTGATGGACAATTGTAAGCCATTTGATAGCAAGTTGATGAATAAAATATGTGATTTTTTTGTCTTCAAGCAACGCAATTCCTCCATGTATTATGTTGTTGCCAACGGACTTGCTGAAGCATTTAACAAAACACTCTGCAACTTGTTGAAAAAGGTTGTCTCTAAGTCTAAGAGAGATTGGCATGAGAGAATGGAAGAAGTTCTTTGGGCACTTATTTATGGAGTTGAAGCAGTCCTTCCACTTGAGCGTCAAATCCCATCATTGCGGCTTGCCATTCAAGAAGGACTCACTGATGAAGAAAATGCCCGGTTACGCCTTGAAGAATTAGAAGCTCTTGATGAAAAGAGTCTAGAAGCTCAAAAAATTCTTGAATGTTATCAAGCTCGCTTGTCTCGATCTTTTAACAAAAGAGTAAATCTTAGATCTTTCCAAGTGGGCGGCCAAGTTCTTGTGGTCAAAAGGCCTATTATTACCTCTCGTCGATCTGGGGGCAAATTCTTTGCTAAGTGGGATGGACCATATATCATACAAGAGGTATACTCAAGTGGCGCTTACGAGATAGTTGATTCAGAAGGTTTGCGGATTGACCCCATCAACGGGAAATTCATGAAAATATACTATCCTTGAAGAAAACAAATACGCTCGTTAACGCATGAGCATAAACTGCATGTTACTCCTGGCCTGCAAGAGTATAAACTGTGCACGGTCCCAAAAAAAAAGCCAGCTAGGTTGAAAACCTCGAAAGAGGCGGCTTAGGAAAAAGTTAGGACATCCAAAAAAGAAAGTCCGCTAGGTTGAAAACCTCAAAAGAGGCGGCCTAGGAAAAAGTTAGGACGGGAAAAAAATAACAAAAAACTCACCCATTTCGAACTACGGAATGACTTGATCCTCTTCACTGAGGTACGTAGGCAGCTTAGAGTTTCATTCTAAGTTCAGTCATATGAGTTAAAAATTATTACCCAAGGAATTTTTCAAATGAGGTATGATGGAATATAATTCACTTGATCGACACTAGGAAATTAGATGTACATATATTCTTTCGTTGAACCCTCTGTCTTGTCTTGATGGCTCAAAGGAGGTAAAGTCCTCCATGTCAAATTGAGGTCTTGGATGGAATAATTATAGTTTATTTAATAAGAGGCTAAGTGTTCAAGTTGAAGTCTTCGATTTTAAGTCAAGTTGATTTTTCCAGGTCTGTTACATCATCAATTTGAAGTGTTCAAGCCAGCTAGTTCTTAAAGTTAAAGTCTACAAGCATGTCAAATCTTCAAATCCATAAAGCACTTGAAAATAAATCAAAAACAAAAGTGAACATTAATGAGAACGTGCAATATAAACTGAAGCAAAAGAAGTTTTATTGCTGATGAGAACATCTACTAAACAAACAAATGCAAGAAGGAAATAAAAAACACAAATAAAGCGGTGATTATAGCCTAATCTAAGCAAAACTTGTAGTTGGCCAAATCTTTGAGCATAGCTTCCAAGTATTTCTTATTCTTCTCCAAATCGGCCAAGTCGTCAGCAGTCAACAAGGCAGCGCAGCATGCGTCATACTCCTTTCTAGTAGGTGAGGCTCCTAACTTTGCTTCTTCAACTTCTTTCTCAGCAACTTCTAAAAAGTCTTCTAAGTTCTTCTCTTTTTCGCGAAGCTTCTCTATCTTCTCTTTCACTGTAACTAGGGACTGACGGATAGATGACACTTCTCTAACCTTCTCTTCTTCTTCAATCATGGAATTTGTAAGGTGTACCTCAACATCTGATATCGCAATCTCTTCAACCTTCTCAGATAAAGTCGATCGTGTCTTGTTATATGAAGCAGCAAGCTTAAAAAAGGACTTTAATAGGTTTCTCAGAGGGGAAATATCGACATCATCCCCATCCATTGCCTCAAGAATCACTTTAGTATTTTCTTCAAGCTCAGAGACATTGTCTGCATTGCTACCTTTCAGCTTACGCTGAATCGAAGTCCAAAGCTTCAAGATAAACTCCTTTCGAATATCCAAGACAACCTTCTTTCCATCAAAAACTGAATCTGCAATTTTTGGTCGTTCACGCAAATTAGAGCCCAACTTTGCCCTAATTTCATTATGAGAAATAGAAGTTGCCTCTTGATCTCCCTTAGCCATGGAAGATGATTTCTGCGATTTCGGGCCTGCTACAGACTCACCGCTATCTTGTGGCCTTACTCGTTGTGATGCTCCAATATTATTAGCCTGCAAAAATATATTAAAAAAATGTAAGAATACTTCAGCAAAGTCATTTGGCCATGGCTAACAAAAATGAAGAGTTTATATTTTCTTTTACCTGCTCGTTCCGAGCTGTTAGTGTTCTTGAAGGTCTATCAACGCTTTGGACCTCTGCAACTACTTCTGGGTTTGGCCTTTTCTTTTTCCAACATTGATCTCCTTTGCTGCTATCACTCTCATCTTAGGATAGGCGCTTGTTAGAGGCATCAACAAATACATCAAATGGAATGAGACTTTGGTCAACTGGAGTATGGATCTCTTCTTTTTGAACTTCTTTGTATAGCATGGGTCTGTTGCCTGCGCGCATCTCAACTACTTTAGACTTTGAATCAGGAAGCTTATCAATCACCAAAACATCCTCGTTGCGGTCTTGAGGGGTATTTGTGATTAGCTCAACAGTATTCATCAAAAATTGTAAGTGGTCTTCAAGAAGGCTTCCATGTGCCCTTGCCCACCAAGATCTATAGTTAGACGACGTAAATTTCTTCATGTTGGACCCAAAAAGAGGGAATACTGCCCTTGACTTAGATCTAGTCAACACACAAATTTGTGCAAGTCTTAACCCTTCTTCTAGTGAGGCCTCACAAAAATCTTGCTCCAAGCGACCAGGGGTGTCTCGATAAACACCAAATTGGCGGCTAAATCGATGAGGATTGTAAGTTCAGCAATAAAGTTGACTCCGTTCCTCAAAGGAAGATAATTAGAGCGAATACTCATAAATAAATTTAACTCGAACTCATCTGCCTTACCATCGTCATAGTAGTGGTACGGATCAGATCTGCGGGGCATTGTCGAAGTCCAAATGATATTTTCTCCATTATGAATACGCTTCCTTGCTTCCTCTTTCCCAAAATATCTAGCAGCACATTCACCAAAACATGCAGCCATGAGAGGAACTGCTGGACCCTTTGCATACGGAAAATGAGTCTTAAAGTAATAGGCTAACCAACCATACACATAATGAGCTGGAAAGCAAGTTTGAGCAGGATCAAGCAACGAGCACTTTGAAATCTCGTTCAAACCCTTATATATTTTGGCTAAGACCGGAACTGCAAGGCTGACTCTTCATTTACAAGCAAGATGACACGCGATCTTAAAGGTCCCAGGACGAATGAAGTCACCGTCTTTTGAAGAGGGCACAAAAATACATAACCAACAAGATAGAAAAGAAGCCAAGTATGTCTCGTCTTTCTTGTCACTCATAACTCCTAGCTTATGGAATAAGGCGGCTTCAACAGTCGACCAATTAACTACTTCCTCTATGACCCCGGTAGGATTGTGCGTTGATTTCAAACGAGCAGACTTCTTTTCTTTCCTTAAAGAAGGCTGAGTATACTTCATTGTCTTTTTGCACCAGAACTCTACCCATTTTTTCGCAGAAACCTTTGGATCGTTTCTACCTCCCTCTCGAAGCCGATGGAAGGCATCAAACAAATGCTCACAAGTCTGGGGAAGAAACCTTCTCCCCTTGTCGTACGTTCCTGTAAGCTCTTCAACATTTGGCACAACTTCCTCATAAAGAGATCCTGTTATAGGCAGACCGCCAATCTTATACAAATCCCAAAGTGATATAGATAGTTCTCCAGCAGAAGTAAGCAATGTATTTGTAACAGGGAACCATGCCTCACAGAAAGCCTGCATAATAATTGAATTACGGTCATATGTGAAGAGTGAAGCATATACGGCGTCATAAATTCTTGCACCCTCCAGAGTCAGGCGATACCTACTTAAGACGCCTTCTTCCCATTCCCAGTAACCAGGAACGTAATGAAATTCACCGCGGAACGATAAATCATTGCCCCAATAAGTTTCCTTTTCGACGTCCTAGACATGGTAGGGTACTTGCGACATTCCAAGCATGATTATTAGTGGTGGAAAGTATCCATGTCTTGGGAGGACGACTATTTTATTCAAGTGTCCAGTCTGCCAGATAAGGTAGGTCCCTCAAAGGTACCCATGAAGCTGCAACATATTGGCCGATCAGTGATCTGTCAACTAGTAACCTTGTCTCCACCTTGCTTCCCTCGTGGTCCAAAATAATAAGGCATTGCAAATTAGAGGAAGAAATTCTTGAGTCTTTGAAGTAAACCATGTTTAGACTGCAAAAAGAGAGAAAAGTGTTTATTAGCACTAGCTTAGAAATGTGATATTCATAGCCTTAAATTCATAACATAATGTATCATATCTCAAGACTAATCCTACCAAGCATGGAAAAGGCAAAGTCTTTGGCTTGGACGGTGTAATGGTCTTTTTCGTAGATAAAGAAACTCAAGTTTTCAAATAAAGTGAAGTATTTGGCTTAGAAAATGTAATGGTTTATGCCTCAGATAAAATGAATTTAAATCTTCAAACAAGATGAAGTCATTAGCTTAGGCGGTGTAATGGTATTTGCGTCAAATAAAATGAAGTCTTTAGCTCAGACGGTATAATGGTCTTCACTTAAGACAAAATAAATCTTTGGCCCAGATGGTGTAATGTTCTATGCCTCAGATAAAATGAAGTTAAATCTTCAAACAAGATGAAGTCATTAGCTTAGACGGTGTAATGGTCTTTGCTTCAAATAAAAATGAAGTGTTTAGCTCAGACGGTGTAATGGTCTTCGCTTCAAACAAAATAAATCTTTGACTCAGACGGTGTAATAGTCTTTGCCTCAGATAAAATAAAGTAAAATCATTATCTTAAACGGTGTAATAGTATTCGCCTCAGATAAATTAAAATTTTGGCTTAGCCGGTGTAATCGCCTTTGCCTAAAAAAATAGTGAAATTGAAGTCACTATTTGATTTCAC
Source organism: Nicotiana paniculata (assembly GCA_005239505.1). Taxonomy (NCBI): domain Eukaryota; kingdom Viridiplantae; phylum Streptophyta; class Magnoliopsida; order Solanales; family Solanaceae; genus Nicotiana; species Nicotiana paniculata. The sequence continues at coordinate 75,073 of ML355739.1, read as the reverse complement.
TTAATGGATGGCTAATGTAATCTCGACCCATTCAAATTCTTGCAGATTTCAGTACTATATATAAGTGCATTTAAAGATCACATTAAGCTAATCTTCATTGCAATGATTGCTAGCCACATCTCTATGGAATGACTAAGAAATAATAATATTAAATGGGAAATTCTAAATTTTAGATGCACCAATTACTAGAGCTGCTTGGGGACTCAAGAATAACTTCACGAAAAAAGTGAATAGTACCAAAAAAAAGAACATTGTACTTGATGTATTGAAAATGACATATTGAAAGGGAAAAGTAAATAGTATAAAAAAAAATCATGGTACATGATGTAAAATATGACATAAAATAAAAATTTGGCATGGAAAAAACAATACAACATTGACTTTATAAGTAAACTTTTAGAAAAGAGAAGTTGTCATTTACTATTTGACATTGCATAGCAAAAATCTGGGTCTATTATCAATTGGGCACTCTGCCCCGTCAAATTGGACTACATGAACGAAGCAATTACAACAATACGATCGAATTTTTTTTCTTTTGTATTACTTCAAGCTTTGTCTTTGAGGGGTAACAAGTTACACTCCGACAAATTTTGAAGTAGGGGGAATTTGTAAGCATTTAAATTTTATCGGATTTAAATTCATAAAATAATTTGGACCATATTAAATTTAAGATATTAGTCCAAATAAATATCGTGGCTAATAAATTGGGTTAATTATACATGTGTTGGGCTAGTCCATTTAATTGGACTACAAATTAAATGATAAGCCCACTTTATTAGCCCAAGGTTCAAATGGCTATTAGCACATCTTATAGCCCAGGCTCATGCCACGTGTCAAGTGATGTGGCAATCCAAGTCAAAAGAACAAGCCAATAAAATTAAGACACATGCCAAGTGACGTGTAAATCCAAGATAAATAAATGAGCCAATGAAATCATGTCATGTGTCAAGTGATGTGGCAATCCAAGTCAAAAGAACAAGCCAATAAAATTAAGACACATGCCAAGTGACGTGGAAATCCAAGATAAATAAATGAGCCAATGAAATCATGTCATGTGTCAAGTGATGTGGCAATCCAAGACAAATAAATGAGCCAATTAAATCATGCCAAGTGTGTGGATGGTATTGGTCAGTTCAAACAGACCAGTCAAATCGCAGAGCCCCACCACTCCTTACAACTATAAATAGAGGTCTTCATAAAGGTAGAAGACACCAGAAGTTATAACAAGAATCAAGCAGAGAGCTCGTGGATCAAACACCGTAGATTTCTTTACAAGATACAAGTTCAAGCACTCAAGCTACAAGTTCAAGTTCGAGTCAAGATCAAGCACTAAGGGAAATCAAATACTAAGGCGTTCATGATCAAGTTACTTGTTCGTGATCAAATCCAAATCCAAGTTCAATAAGGAGATTCAAGACCAAGATTTACAAGCCCTTGAATCAAAATCAAAGTCAAACTCATCAAGATACTTTACATTCTTGAAAAATCAGAGGAATACCATAGAGATTGTAACACTCATTTCTTATCAAAATCAAATACTATATTTGTTACGCAATTTTCTAGTCCTGATCATTTATTTTTCTCAACGCGAAAATTTGTTGTTACCGACAAACCTGAGAAAAGTTGGATGTGTAGAGGTTTACCCGTGTTTATTGGGAGAACTTCAAAAATAGCAAGATTTACAAGTGGTCATTCAAAAAAGCCACAGTTTCAAAAGTAATCGAAATTTAGCCATTTTTCATGTAAAGATAAATCTGAACAAAAATACTGTTCAAAATCCAGAAAATACTCCAGCATAATATACTGGAACTCCAATATATTATACTGGAGTTCCAGCATAAGTATACTGAATTTCCAACATAATATACTGGAGTTCCAGTATAATATACAGTCCGGCATAATATGCTGGAAGTTCATACACGGGTGCTCCAATCTCCAGTATATTATGCTGAAACTTTCCGCTTGTTGGAGGTGCACTAATCTCTAATATAGTATGTTGAAATTTTCCGCATTGCAACAAAATAATGACAATTTTTTAATAATTTTATAAATATTTTTGAACGATAAATTTAAAAACTGACTAAGCCGTGCTATTTTTACGTGTTTATTTGGTGTGTACCAGGTATTTGCCTAAAAGGTTGAAAGGTAAACTAATGCATTTTGCCCGCTACGCTTTACTCAAGACTGGGGATGTGCAAAAATAGCCATTAAGAGCATATGTCTTCACTTTAAAGCCGGTGTTTTAATGTCTTTAGTCTTTAGCCACTGGTTTAATAAACTTACCTGACTGGATGAAAATACCCTTCTGCTATAACTTATACCTACACTTTTATTAACGATCAGCAGGAGCAACAACACGTAACTAACTTCAGCAGCAACAGAGACTGTGATCGCGAATTTCAAACTATAGAATTGCAGAAGCTTCTCTTCCGATTTGAAACTATAGAATTCTCCGGCAGTCCATCCATTTTCAAGGAAGCATAGAGAATAGTAGATATATCCACTTATGTTATCGACTCTTTTAAGTTTTTGCTATAAATTGGATTCATTTAGATTATTCTTATTTGAGTAGATGTCTGAATTTTCAAACTTTCTTTCTGCAAATTGATATATTTGCTATTTTTGTTTTAGTTAAGGCTGAAGTAGCGCTTTTTATTTTAGAAGATCTACTGAAGTACCAAAGGCGAACGGGGCTCCCAGGCCGGGACGTCAGGCAGAATGTTTATTTTGAGTTCAAAGTTCAAAAGTTAAGGATAGGCAGTCCTTAAATTTGACTTACAAGTTCAAAAGTTAAGGACAGGCAGTCCTTAACTTTAAGTTTCAAAGTTCAAAAGTTAAGGACAAGCAGTCCTTAATTTTGACTTACAAGTTCAAAAGTTAAGGACAGACAGTCTTTAACTTCAAGTTTCAAGTTCAAAACTTAAGGACAGGAAGTCCTTAACTTTGACTTACAAGTTCAAAAGTTACGGACAGACAATCCTTAAGTTCGAGTTCAAAGTTCAAAAGTTAAGGACAGACAGTCCTTAACTTTGACTTACAAGTTCAAAAGTTAAGGACAGGTAGTCCTTAAGTTTGAGTTCAAAGTTCAAAACTTAAGGACAGGTAGTCCTTAACTTTGACTTACAAGTTCAAAAGTTAAGGACAGACAGTCCTTAAGTTTGAGTTCAAAGTTCAAAAGTTAAGGACAGGCAGTCCTTAACTTTGACTTACAAGTTCAAAAGTTAAGGACAGACAGTCCTTAAGTTTGAGTTCAAAGTTCAAAAGTTAAGGACAGGCAGTCCTTAACTTTGACTTACAAGTTCAAAACTTAAGGACACTTGGTCCTTAACTTACAGTTCCAAGTAAAAAAAATAAGGACACTTGGTCCTGAAGTTTGAGTTCCAAGTTCAAAACTTAAGGACACTTGGTCCTTAACTTACAGTTCCAAGTAAAAAAAATAAGGACACTTGGTCCTGAAGTTTGAGTTTCATGTTAAAAAGTTAAGGACACATGGTCTTGAACTTTGACTTACAAGTTCAAAAGTTAAGGATAAATCAATGCTTACAAGCTCAATACACTTAATTTAGGGATAGCAAATGGACAAATCAATACTTGACAGAAAAAAAGAAATTAATAACATGATGTCTTCATATTACTTCTGAAATTGTAATTTTGCATAGATGTGACAAAAAATTATGCTATGCAAACAAAATAAAAGTGCCTTTTGAGGAATTTACAAGATATTTCAGAATTCATATGGATTCTTTACAGCAATTTTATACAAAAAATCAACTACAACTAACTTTCTTTACAACTAAACTACAGCTCCTTCGAACAGCAAGTTTCATTTTCACTATCATAGTCGTCGCCAACATTTTCTGGTGGTGTATCATAACCAGAATTTTTTTTCCACTCTCCATGTGCCCAAAGATTTGCTGCAAGTTCTTTTCTAAAGCCTTTTATGTCTTCAGGTTGGAATTCTCCACATCATTTCCCATCATCAACAACTCCACATACTTGATTAGGAATGCACCACAATCAGTCCTAAGAAAAATGTAGATATGGAGTCAATTAAACAATAAATCTAAAGTACATATAAATTATATAACAAATAACAACACTTAAGATCCAGTTTGGTATGGTGATATTTTCCATTGAATATGAAATTTGTGGAATGCATTTCCAAAAGACTTGCGATTTTTATCAAACTGTGAGAACTTTAGCAAGTTGGGGATCACGCGTGCATACATTTCAATGTGATTCATTCCTGCCTCATATGGCTCACTATATATGGAATCATACACATTAATCTTTTTCTCATTCAAGTCCAGTACCCCCAAAAGAAAATGTGTCACACCATTATCATCTTCTGAAGGAAGCCGACATGGAAAAAAGATTTTGTCAACTTCTGTCCAAGCAATTCCACATCTACGATTGTCACCCCAAACATATGGTGTCAGAACCAATTGATTATCTCCAAACCAAAACTCATCTGTAACATCTTCATTGAATTCCTTATATATCTCTAGCATATAGTTATCAAAAACTATATCTGTAGTTGTGCAACGAAAAGGATGATCGCGAGGGTGGTAGCATTCCTTCTTTCTCAGATAATATAGGGCAATGTCAATATGCTTCATAAAAAAGCAAAAAATAAAATAAATCTATCAGTCATAAAATAATTAAAAAATAATAAATTAAGAATAAAGAAAATAAATGCCTTGCTAATTATCAAACCTGATCATCAAGTACAAAGCTACTATCTGAAAGCTCAAGGAAGAATATTTTGCTCCTGATTTTTTGATGATATAATTTGTATGGATTCTTTCTCACACCATTATCATCAGCATATATATCAGTTTGTCCCCTGAAAATTTTGAAAATATCAAAGCTAGAAGTTAGTCCTCATTTCCTAAGTAAGGACACTTGGTCCTGAAGTTTGAGTTTCAAGTTCAAAAGTAAAGGGCACTTGGTCCTGAAGTTTGAGTTTCAAGTTCAAAAGTTAAGGACACATGGTCCTGAACTTAGACTTGCAAGTTCAAAAGTTCAGGACACTTTGTCATGAACTTAGACTAACAAGTATAAAAGTTAAGGACAGGCAATCCTTAACTTATAGTTCCAACTTCAAAAGTTGAGGACACTTGGTCCTGAACTTAGACTTGCAAGTTCAAAAGTTCAGGACACTTTGTCATGAACTTAGACTAACAAGTATAAAAGTTAAGGACAGGCAATCCTTAACTTATAGTTCCAACTTCAAAAGTTGAGGACACTTGGTCCTGAACTTAGACTTTTAAGTTCAAAAGTTAAGGACACTTGGTGAAGTTTGAGTTTCAATTTAAAATTTTAAGGACACTTGGTCATGAACTTCAAGTTTTAAGTTGAAAAGTTAAGGACACTTGGTCCTGAACTTCAAGTTTCAAGTTCAAAAGTAAAGCACACATGGTCTTGAACTTAGACTTTCAAGTTCAAAAGTCCAGAACAGATGGTCCTGAACTTAGACTTACAAGTTCAAAAGTTAAGGACACTTGGTCCTAAACTTAGACTTGCAATCACAGAAGTTAAGGACACTTAACTTTAGGAATTTCAATATCAATACACTTAGTCCTAATTTTAAAATTACAAGTTAAGAACACGAATTAATGCAATTAAAAAATAATGAAAGAAATTAAGGGACTTACGGTTTTTTGCGACCTTTTCTTTTCTCCTTGACCAACCACACAATGAATTTCTTCAATAATTTTGCATCATCTTTGGCATAATGAAAAATACATGTACGAGTATGTTTTGATTTTATCCAGCCCGAATTCTTGGGAGTATTTTCATTGTGCGCCATCGATGTTCCTGTTTTTCTTTTCGGTTCAAAAGGATATTTCAACTGCCAACTAAGCTTCTTATTCCGTTTACCTAGACCAAGCTCTTGTTCAATATTTCCTTCAACCTCCATAGACAAACCTTCATCAATACTCATTTGTGTACTTGGAGGAGTAGGAGTAAGAATAGAAAACGATGGACCATCATAACCAATACTATCTCTCTTCATTTTCCTAGTATATTGGTTAAGAGCTTCATCTTTGTTTTTCTCTGCAGACAACACTATACATATACATTAGTTTGCTGCAAGTCGTCAAATGAAGAGACAAAAACTAAGAACATTATTTTTGAAATGTAATAGCAGTTTCGATTATGAATATACTATTTAGGACACAATCAATACATGTCTTGTTCACACTGCCTTCTTGTATTTTTTCAGCAGACAATTGAGCTGACATATTGGTTGCATTTTCTTTATCTTCCAACTGCACATGTTCTTCAATTGCAACTTCACATGATTCTGCAAAATATTCACAATTAGTACTTGTTACTAATCTTTGATTAAAACAAATATGTATAAAATTAAAAATAATATTGTCTAACCTTTTGTAACTGTCAAGATCATCCCAGTTAAATCATTATCTTCACTAGTATTTTCTTGGCTTCGAATATTGTCAGTAAGAGAGCGAGGTGTAGAGAGATCACATGTTGCATCTATGCATTTGGAAACAAACTCACGTATGCTTGTTCCTTGGGTATTTTATAGGTCTTGAGATTGTACTCCACTTCTCTCTTGATACTCCACTCCATCTTCTTCCCTTACACCTTCAAAAGATTCTGTAACATTTATAATTAATACCCATTCTAATAGTTCACTACAACTAACATTCAACATATCATGAAACTTCCATCTAACCTTGATTGTCACAATTTTGAACTCCAATATTCTCTTTATATGAGAGAGGTGTAGACATATCATATGTTCCTTCTATACATTTGCATACAATCTCACTTACACTTGTTCTCAATGGACTTTCTAAATCCTGAGATTGCACTCCACATTTACAAAAATTTTCTGTTAATCCTTTCTCTTTTGGATTTTCCTGGTCTTGACATTCTACTACATCTTGAACTTCCACTCCATCAATAGATTCTACATATATTTGTAATCACAAAAATTTTTATATGTATTACGCTATTGAATATAAATTTCAATGACAAAAAATTCAAAATCTATATCTAACCTTTCCCAATTTCAGTGCCAATATCAGTTTCATCATCTAGATGTGCATCTCTATAATCGATTTCATACTGAACTTCGGCATGCACATCCATATCATCACATTCATCACCACCTGCATCTTTGTTAATTGTAACAGTAGGTTCTGTACCATCACAATGATCATCAACTCCATCTTTAGTAATTGGAACAATAGATTCTCTCTCTATGTTCCTTTCATCAAGTTTCATAAAAATCTTCAACAAAGTACAATCTTTGATCCTAGACTTTTCTTTAAATCTTGTGAAAGAAACTAAGTTAGAAAGTTAAGGACATGTAGTCCTAAACTTCAAGTTTCAAGTTAAAAAGTTAAGGACAGGTAGTCCTAAACTTCAAGTTACAAGTAAAAGTAACAAGTTCAAAAGTTAAGGACACTTGGTCCTAAACTTCAAGTTTCAAGTTCAAAAGTTAAGCACATGTTTGAATTCCACGTTAAAAAGTTAAGGGCAATAGGTCCTGAACTTCAAGTTTCAAATTGATAAGTTAAGGGAACTTGGTCCTGTACTTCAAGTTTCAAGTTCAAAAGTTAATGACAGACAGCCCTTAACTTATAGTTACAAGATCAAAAGTTAAGAACAATAGGTCCTTAACTTCAAGTTTCAAGTTCAAAAGTTAAGGACAGGCAGTCCTTAACTTTGAATTCCAAGTTCAAAAGTTAAGGACACATGGTCCTTAACTTTGACTTACAATTTAAAAAGTTAAGGACACTTGGTCCTAAACTTCAAATTTCAAGTTCAAAAGTTCAGGACAGATGGTCCTGAACTTAGACTAACTGAAATTAATGATATTACCTTGATATCATTTTGAATCTTTTTTCCTGATACATATATTTTCTGATTTATTCTAGTAACTTAAGCCTGCAGATCCTTTTTAAACTTCTCTGATAATCTCTGACAAAAACCATAAAAACAAAAAAAGTCTCTTAAGCAAAAAAAAATCAAATAAAAAACTAATGCTATTCATAGACAGAAAACCTACTTTAACAATTTCCTTAAGCATGGCTTCATCAAATTGTGTGGAAGAAGGCATTGAGCTTTGATCTTGAGAAATTGACTCATGCACACTAACAGGCTCTGCATCTTCTTCACAAGAAACAAATGGTGCCACCTCGATTAGTTTATACACCTATTATATAACAAAAAAAATATAAGTTTTTAGAACTAAAACACATAAACAAAAAAATAACTAGTAATTATATTAACTTAAATTTTCATTATGGAAGTATTTTTTACACAGAGAAGCATATTGTGGAGATTTTCATATCCGAATAACATAACATCCGAGGAAAAACACATTCTCGGAAGTTCACAAATTATTTTTCCTGGAAAATAGGCAATACTTCCATAATCCAAACACAAAAAAGCAAAAGGAAAGCCAAGTATAGTGTAGATATCCTTGTCTTTATCGTTGTCTTTCTATTTCTCATTCTCATTCTCATTGGGCTTCAAACAACTCTTCAATGATTTTAATAACGTTTCATAACAAAGAGAGCCCCAGTTGAAAGAAGACCAGAGTTCATCATCATCTACAATTTTCATTATCTGCTCGGACACATTCCTATTCTTCCGCTTCCCCATCAAAACAGATTCAACAAAATAAATTGTTGCCAACTTTACAGCATTATCATCGCTGCCTACAAATGATGCAGCTGTACCATCTGGGTGACTAGTAATAAAATTAAACAAATCACCCAACTCAACTCTATCCTTTCCGGAGAAATAGACTTTCGAAAGCCTATTCTCTTTTTCATGCAAACCTTTGATGTCCAGTAAAGAAGAACAGTTCAAACCAGTAATTATATGAAATGCTTCACGTGTAAACTTAATTTCACGGTCAAAAACCTTGAATGTCATCGAATTAGGGTCATTATTTACAATTTCTGAAAGCAATATATAGTGAATAAGTTTACCACAGAACTTCACACCTTGTAATCGGAAAAAGTTTCCAAAAATACCATGCCTCAACTTCTTCCACTGCATGTTCGATAAAAAACTTTTTATTGTTTCCTTATACTGTAAATCTCATTTCCAATAGCTCATTAAATTACTCCAAACATCAAACTCGAACACACGATCTCCTTCCGTTAGCACACCACAAAAAAAGGAAAAAGAACATAAAAGATTAGGACTAAAAGATTAGGACTTACAGTTACAAGTTGAAAACTTCAGGGCACTTGGTCCTGAACTTCAGGTTTCAAGTTAAAAAGTTAAGGACAATAGGTCATGTACTTCAACTTTCAAGTTCAAAAGTTAAGGACATGCGGTCCTTAACTTATAGTTTCAAGTTGAAAAGTTAAGGACACTTGGTCCTGAACTTCAAGTTTCAACTTCAAAAGTAAAGGAAACTTGGTCCTTAACTTTGAATTCCAAGTTCAAAAGTTAAGGACAATAGGTCCTCAAACTTCAACGTTCAAGTTCAAAAGTTAAGGACACTTGGTCCTTAACTTCAAGTTTCAAGTTAAAAAGTTAAGGATAGGCAGTCCTTAACTTATAGTTTCAAGCTGAAAAGTTAATGACACTTGGTCCTTAACTTCAAGTTTCAAGTTAAAAAGTTAAGGATAGGCAGTCCTTAACTTATAGTTTCAAGTTGAAAAGTTAAAGACACTTGGTCCTGAACTTCAAGTTTCAAGTTCAAAAGTAAAGGACACTTGGTCCTTAACTTCAAATTTCAAGTTAAAAAGTTAAGGACAATAGGTCCTGAACTTCAACTTTCAAGTTCAAAAGTTAAGGACACTTGGTCCTTAACTTCAAATTTCAAGTTAAAAAGTTAAGGACAGGCATTCCTTAACTTCAACTTTCAAGTTCAAAAATTAATGACACTTGGTCCTTAACTTCGAGTTACAAGTTAAAAAATTAAGGACAGGCAGTCCTTAACTTATAGTTTCAAGTTGAAAAGTTAAGGACACTTGATCCTAAACTTCAACTTTCAAGTTCAAAAGTTAAGGACACTTGGTCCTTAACTTCAGGTTTCAAGTTAAAAAGTTAAGAACAGGCAGCCCTTAACTTCAAGTTTCAAGTTCAAAAGTTAAGGACACTTGGTCCTTAACTTCAGGTTTCAAGTTAAAAAGTTAAGAACAGGCAGCCCTTAACTTCAAGTTTCAAGTTAAAAAGTTAAGGACAGTCAGTCCTTAACTTATAGTTTCAAGCTGAAAAGTTAATGACACTTGGTCCTGAACTTCAAGTTTCAAGTTCAAAAGTAAAGGACACTTGGTCCTTAACTTTGAATTCCAAGTTCAAAAGTTAAGGACAATAGGTCCTGAACTTCAATTTTCAAGTTCAAAAGTTAAGGACACTTGGTCCTTAACTTCAAGTTATAAGTTAAAAAGTTAAGGACATGCAGTCCTTAACTTATAGTTTCAAGTTGAAAAGTTAAGGACACTTGGTCCTGAACTTCAACTTTCAAGTTAAAAAGTTAAAGACACCCGGTCATTAACTTTGAGTTTCAAGTTCAAAAGTTAAGGGCACTTGGCCCTTATTAACTAAAAATTCATAAACACAGTTAGCTTATGAATTCGTACAAATATTTTTATGAAATGCCATTACATAATCAAATATATTAATTAAACCACAAACACATTTTAATACCAAAAATTCATAAACACAGGTAGCTTATGAATTCGTACGGCTATTTTTATGAAATGTCCTTACATAATCAAATATATTGATTGAACCACAAATACATTTCAATACCAAAAATTTCTGAATAACTTCCTCACAAAAATCCGCTCCTTATCCGATACTGAATCAACTAATAATCATTATTTTTGAAATTTCACACGTACTTTATGCCAAACACAACATTGATCGCGATTACACATATACAAAAATAAAAATACATAAAAGCAAAAAGAAACAAAAAATACCAGTTCGATCGCTCAATGCAGAGAAGATGACGAAGGAGAAAGATTAAGTGCAGTTGATTTGCATGCAAGGACGATACAGATACTGAGGAGCACGCGAAAGTTGCCTCTGAAATTTTTCCTCTTAAATTTTTCCTCTGAACGAATAAAACAAGGGTTTGGGAATATAAGAATTGAAAAAAGAGTAAAAATATCTTTTCAAAATAATTTTAATAGAGTTGTGGTTAATTTCAGCATTAAAATTAATGGATAAAAAATAAACACCACCTTATTTTAGTGGCTAGACCTCAGTCCTTACTGCCAGTCGTTACCGCCACGTTTCAAGACAATAAAGGCCCACGTTTACTTTTACAAGTCTATGTAGTCATCAACTTTGGAGCATTGGTAAATGCAGATGACCGTAGGTTGTATCTTCTACATCCAGCTACCTCTACAATTGTTTTGCAGATTTGTATTCTTCTGCCAATTTTAACCTCCATTTCCAGTTTAACCGTCACTAAACTGAACGTACAACGTCCGTCATGTGTTTTAACTCTACCATTGTTCTGCTCTGAGTGTTCAGTTAACCGCTTTTTCCAATGAGAAAATTAAATACTTCATTCATTTTACATGAACTTGTTGACTGGCAACATCTAATTTTAAAAAATAAAATATTTTGTAATTTATCATCTTAAACGAGTCAAAAAGGTTCGGGAGGTAGAATTATAAATTTAAACTAAACTATTATCAAATTTAAAAAAGATAAAAAAGAAAATAGGTTCATCCTAACTCGAACAGAAAGAGTAATCGAAATTCCGATTTCAACGTAGCGCAGTTCCGATTATCGAAAGATGAATCAGTTCTTGGCAAGGTCGGTGATGAGGCGGTTGGTTAATTCTTGCAGTAATTATAAACGTTGCATATCGTACTTGTCATCGCCGTCGTCCCAGTCGTCATCGGCGACGGTGGCGGCGGAAGTTCATAAGCAGAGTAGTGAGTCAGTTGTGATGATGAGTGGCAAGCGGCTGGGATTTTCTGGTCAGTGGTGGAGGATGATGAGCTCCGCTAGTGGACCGCCAAGGAAGAAGTCAACGTCGTCGTCCACTACGGTGAGGAAGGAGGATGAGAAAGGCGAGAAAACGAGCGGTGCTTCTGTGGAGAAGATGGAAAGGAAAAACGACCAAGTTGTTGTTTCCAGCTATTGGGGCGTCTCGAGACCAAAGATTACTAGAGAAGATGGCTCTGTGTGGCCTTGGAATTGCTTCATGGTATGTGATGATCACAAGTACGACTCGTTACTTCTACATATTTCTTCAAAAATCAATTAATTTTCAAACACATAGTAACAGGCAAAGTTGATGGACTGCTGCTTACTTTCTCTCCTACTTTCCATGTCTGTTTACTCCGTTTCAATTAATGGTTTATATCTTTGTGGATATAGTAATTACTAGTTGATGATTACTTGATTTTGCAGATTTTTTATTTATGAGAAGCTTTAGCTAATTTTTCTCCAGAGTCCAGTCAAAGAAAAAGTTGTTCTTAGTCAATTTGATAATTAAACAATTTATCTAAAAAACAAACAAATGAAAAAATAGTTTTGAGTTCGTTGGTTTAGATTATTACCCATTGTTTAGTCATTCAGTCCATCTTGACCGTAGCAAACTTTGGGCTGGTTGGATTATGACTCGTTTATTGACTCATGCCCTTTAACCTTTCTAAATTTAACTCAAACCGCCCAGTTGACACTCCTATACATGAGGAAATTATCTCCCATTTTATTGAGTTCAAGGTTCAAGCCAAATGCACCTCTGTTGCAAGGTTAGACTCTATTAAAGAAGGGCGCAAAGCACAACGAAACAGCGTCTCTCAAATTTGAAGTAACATTTACATGATTGACCTAGTAATATAGTATACCGTATGATGAAAGCCTTTCACTTTCACTCTTGGATAACGGGTTCCGTTCTTTCGCTATAATTTTTATCAGTATTTATCCCAAGGTTCAAAACAATTATTCAATTGCCTTGCTGATCAGTTTTCTACCTTTCTTTAACATGCAGAAGGAAATGATTTCCCGGAATAGGTGGTTAAATTTTTCATAATTTTCTCTTGCTAGGTTTTGTCATCAATATATAATCTCTGTTTTAACATCTCCTACGTTCTCACTCTCTGAGGCTAGGTGGAGTAAAATTTCAATATATCATTGAGTGATGTTTCAGTAGTACATCACTGATGTATAGAAGCGTTGGACTTGTTCCATTCTTCTTTTGCCTACTCTGATTTTTCAGTATATTATGTAGGAATTTTATACTTGTTTTATTGAAACTTCCTTGGGGTCTTTTCCTTTGTCCCTCGAACAAGATGCTACGTAAAGCATTGAAAGAAAAAGGAAATCTTGTCTTTCTTCAAAGTTATATCTAACTTTCTGTTTTCCATTGGTAGCCGTGGGAGACATATCAGGCTGACTTGTCGATTGATCTAAGCAAGCACCATGTACCCAAGACATTCCTTGATAAGGTTGCTTATCGGACGGTGAAACTTCTCAGGATTCCTACAGATTTATTTTTTAAGGTCTGCTTTCCACTCAGCTTTGCAAGGAGTCTGTTATACAATCAAATTCTTGATGACTACTTTTTATTACTTCTTTGGAATCAAGCTTTCCTATACCTTCTTGATATTGATTTTACCTTGAAGTTCTTAAAAAGAGCTTGTACTAGCATCTTATTACATAAATAGAAATGCCAAATGGATTCCAATTCACTTGAACTTTGGGTTGTTATTAAAGTAACTGGAGTTGTCAACATGTGTCATGTTGGAAAAGATATGTGATCCAGACTGTAAAATGAAGCATCTAATCCGCATATACTGATTCAGTCTCTTGATTGCCACCACCTTCATCTTGTGAACCGACCATTCACATGTCATGTGAAAGGTCTAGTGATAAATATATGTAGATATGGCCAATTGCGCTGATGACACACTGAGCAGGGATGTAACAAAGATGAGCTCTTAACTTCGTCCTTCTACAATAGTACATATTTTTGCAAAAGGCAAACACGTGATAAAATCACAACACTTAGTATTTGATGGACTATCTAAGAGTACCTTTCTGTTAAAAAAAGGAAACATAAGTACTTTTCTGTTCTGGACACCACATCAGTAATTCTGTGAGTTTCTTTTACATCCATTAGCTTCTTGTCACCATTGATAATCTCTGATCTATATTGCAGAAAAAATATGGTTGCCGTGCAATGATGTTGGAAACAGTGGCTGGTGTGCCCGGAATGGTAGGAGGTATGCTGTTGCATCTGAGGTCGTTGCGCAAGTTCGAGCAAAGTGGTGGTTGGATAAAAGCATTACTTGAAGAAGCAGAGAATGAGAGGATGCATCTGATGACTATGGTGGAGTTAGTACAACCTAAATGGTACGAGAGGCTGTTAGTTCTAGCGGTGCAGGGAGTCTTTTTCAACTTCTATTTTGTGCTTTACGTGCTGTCCCCAAAGCTTGCGCACAGAATAGTTGGGTATCTGGAAGAGGAGGCTATACACTCATATACTTTGTATCTGAATGATATTGATCGTGGTGAAATTGAAAATATTCATGCCCCTGCCATTGCAATTGACTACTGGAGACTGCCTAAGGATGCAACTCTAAAGGATGTTATTACTGTGATCCGTGCTGATGAAGCTCATCATAGAGATGTTAACCATTTTGCATCTGTAAGTGTCTTTATCTTCGGTTTGGTGGTGTATGGAGTCGATGCTCATTTTCTCATATTTCTATAGTAAATATATAAACTTTATTCCTACTTGTTACATGTCATACTGCATTGTCCTTTGTCACTGATGTCTTCTTTCTAGTTGCCCTGCTGGTATAATTCATTCTGTTCCTTAGATCAAACTTAAAACATCAGTGTGATTTTACACATTTGTAGCTGGCAGTTTTATCTGCAGTTGGCATTGTGTGCAAAAATTAATGTGCAACTGATTTAGGTATTGCACTTGCTGTGCAGGATATCCATTACCAAGGAAAGAAATTGCAGGAAGCAGCTGCTCCTATAGGTTACCATTAAATCTTCATACTATTCTCTCTTGCGGCTTTCCATATTTTGTTGTAGATCATGGGTCCATTCTGAAGATTGGTAATGAGATATCTAGAAGTAGCAGATGTAAATATGTAACGTATGGATTAAACTGCTGCTCTGTTCCTGCATAGTGAAATAATAAAATTGCGCTATTGCTCTTCGAAGAGACGCGAGATGTTAGTATTAACTGAAAAACCTGGGGAAAGTATGGGAGACACTGTGAATCTGTGATAACAACATTTTATTAAATGAACCTTTTCGATTGAACTCGTGCTTGGAAATCTTTTATCTCCAGAATTAATGGGGAAAAGACAGGATTCTCCCGAATTTTACGCATAACACACGAAGTTCTACCAAGGCAAGAAAGTCCTATTGAAATAAGCTAGCAATAGAACTAAAAAGGAAGCAAAATTTATCGTCTGATCATCGAGGGAAACCTTGGTTGGTGGATATGCGTATGAAAGGGTGCCCGTGTTGAGTTTTCACATGACTGCAGGAGGTTTTCTCACTCCCAAGTTGTATTAGCCTAATCTTTCAGGACCAGAACTTGGAGTCACAAATTTATGTACACAGATTCTTTTACATGTGTTCCACAGCAATATTCATCCAAGAGGCATTAGTTGCCACCCAAAGATGAATGAATTAACATAGAAACAAAGCGACAGTGACTGAAATAGAGGTCATTCAGGTAACTTGCGTGTATGAGCTATATGGTCCAGTGTGTATCTTAGACCATACCTTTCAACTGCCCATTTTGCTTCTCTAAATCCATGACCATATGCCTCAGAATAGCTTTTCTCTATTCCATCTTTCAGAAACTCTTTCAAATTTCTCAAAAACTGAGCTGTTTCACTTGCACCATTCATAAAGTCATCACCAGTAAAAGATTGCCATTCTAGCCACTTGTGAGCCATAACTTCACAAATACCTTCTGCGATGTTTAGGGCCAGCCCTCTATAGCCTGTAAATATCAGAGAGAGTTGAATAACGGAAGATTTTTCAGGGATGTTGTTCTCCACTAGTTTATTTTCCTTTAATTTTAGTCTAAATTAGACAAAAAGCAACTAGACATTTCTAGTAAAAAGCTGGAAACCACCTTGAATCTGCATCCAGGCGTGCATCATTTCATGAGCCAAAGTTGCTCCCAATGCCAACCTGTTTACAAATGACCATTGATGCATACCATAAAATAAAAGTAGGGATTCACTACACATACTCTTGTACTGGAATCAGATTACATTTGTCTTAACTTCGATCTAAGTCAAGCGCATCAGGTGCCCTAATGGATAGAATATAGTCCCAAATTAGGTGCATCGTGGGAGGAGTAACGTGTAAGAACATACCCTTGCGGGAGAATAATAGGTGGAAATGGCTGTTAAAAATGCAGATCTTTATGATAGATTCTGTGAATCAAGCAATATTTCGTCTTAACGCAAAATCAGTTTGCCTTCATACTAATTTGCTAACTATTCTAGGATATGTTTATTCAAACTAGCAGTCTTGATTCTTTACTACATGAATTAGAATCTGAATAATTCAAAACTGAAATTGTTTATCTGCTTATCCTAACTAGATGAAGAGCATAAGATATATTTCCTATTTACTCTCCTTGAGATTACTAGATGAAAATTGCTTGGAGTTCTAACTGAATCCATCATAAGACCACTTATGTAAATGTATAGAAGTTTGGAAGAAGATTACTTTGGAAAGCCATATAAAAGCAGCATTGCTTTCACTTTGCGTCCTGGAACCAGGTGCTCTACTTCTTTCACCACTTCAACATTTTCACCCTTTTGTATTGACCTTGACACCTACCATGAGTGAATTGAATGCAAAATGAGAGAGTACATCACTCCGTACCATAGATAGCAAGGTTTATCCACCTCATTATATACTTTACTAAACTTTACTCATTATAACAGAAGACATCGACTCATCTAACAGAAGTCTATAACAGAAACAGATGTACTCACATAAGTTACAGCGTCCAATTTAGATTTCTCATAAACAGTCAAGCCAAGTGAGCTCTGCAAAACCAACCAAATGCTATTACTACTAGAAAATGTGATGGAAGTAATAGAATTCCTCTTGCTAATGTAAACACCTGCTCTACCTACCTTGTCATCGTTTCCGATCATCTCTTTTTGATCAACTAAAAGAATTGGAATATAATATCTGATTTTCATGTTTAATCCTTTGAATAATCTGTGCACTTCATCAAGAAGGGGCTTACAGTCTTCAGGATCCAGCACTGCTGTGTTACGACAGTCCGGGCAAAGTTTTCGACCATCATTCAGAGTGATGTACTTCATATCTCCTATCTACAAATAGGTGAGTAAGCTTTCAGTTAACATGTTATAACCTGAGTAGTTGTTGATATATTTAGTTTGACATCTAATATCATTGAAAGTAAAGCCAGTGTTGCAGCTAGAAAGGTCATTATGTATGTTAGCTACTCAGGAATCATCATGCAATTGTTAGTGATTGATTTATTAAAAAGATTGCTTAACATTTCATACTTAATATTTCTCAAACTAATTGAGAGGTTAGTATTCATCCAGTTCTTGAAACATGCTAAGGGCTATTGTGAACTAATTACTAGTACTAATTATTAACCGAATCCCTGTCTGTGGATCGTCAGACTCCAATATATATATGTGTGCGCGCGCGTGTGCGCGTGAGCGCGCGCGCATTATATGATGGGATTAAAATCTGAAAGGTTAAGAAAACAGGATTGTCTAGTTACTTTAGTGCCTCATGAGGCTTAACTGAGCTCTGCTCATATTGACCTTACTTCATTTTAATGAATATAGATTCAATGAGGAACATCTTCTGTTTACTAACATAGAAGGGTGTTTAAAAACCTTAAATCTAGAACAGCTACAGCACTGAGGAGTTCCATCAGATATATGCTTCTTACAGAAAACCTGGCCCCAGTAGGTACAGCTTAGCCACACCGAGCAAATCTGTTAAAGGCAGTAATCAAACATAGTAGAAGCATTAGCCATCAGGTAACACATTCCAATATTTTGAGGAATGGGAAGGATATTTGAGAAAAGAGAACACAAACTTGTTCTTCACAAACATCACAAACAAGAATATTGCACCGCTTGCTACTCTTTCTCCACCAAGAATTGCCCCTACAATATCACGAAAACATGCCAATTTGATTAAAGGGTGTGCAGAAGAAAATACTAAGGAATAAGATACTGTAGAATACCACTGTGAAAATGAAACCTGGGAAATAAAAAGAAAAGAGAGTGGATTTACGAAATACTTTACTCTCTTATACACTTGAATTGTGCAACACTTACTTTGATGTATGGACAAAGGGATGCAACTCCTTGAAGAGTTTCCACCATTTCAGTCCTCTGCCTCCAGTACTAGTGCTGTAATATAAACCTTTAGTAAAGAAATACTATCTGATCTTAAACTTAATCAGCTCGGAACAAAGGGGAGGTAAATAGGACAATTACAGAAATATGTGACATAAGGAAATGGTAATGGAAATATTCATTTCCCATATAAAGAGTAAATCTAATTAAAATGAAAGGAATGGATACTGTAAGAACCAGGGAATGAGAGGTTGATACCACAGGCCATATTTACCTCAAGTCTGTAGAAGATAATGTGCTTTCTTCCAACGCTTGTGCAAGTTCTTCTACTTCATCAATCTGAGGAAACTCCATATCTGGAAAAGGTGACCAAATCTATTTATAGACTACTTGCATAAAGAAACACCTTTTGAGCAATGATAGCTCTGACAAAATGACCAAACAAAGCTCCAAAGTCGTGATTTCTTTATGGAATTAAACTAAACATACCAACTTCTTACTAGGACAAAATTTAGCTTTAAAAAGGCGAGATGAAAAGGTTACATCATTAATGGCCCTTACCACTCGTGTATATTTCTTTTCCCTTTGATTCTTGAAGAGAGAGCTCAATAGCACGAACCACATACTCATTCTCATCTTCTGATAACTGGCCATGCATTCAAAAATTTCAAATAGATTTAACCGATAAATTGATAATAATAATAATAATAATAATAAAGAAGAGGACATAGAAGTAAGAAACACGGAACCTCATAAGAAGGACCTTCATCCAGGAATCTATTAGCTGACATTTTTCAAGGTTAAAAATCCTCTGAAAATGTAATATAACAGTACTGCTGCAAAACATGAAAAACGTTTTAATAAGAAATATATATCCATGGTGGAAAAAAATGACAAGTTTAATGGAGTGGGAGTAGAAGCTATGACCACTACCCAGAGCACAGGATATCAAACTCTGCCAATTGCGTGAAATGGCTTAGGCTATCAGCAGATTAACAGGTGAATTAATTAATTTCTTAAAATTTATAGTAGTACAAGTATTCCTTTGGTCAGACTTTACCAAAAAACAACAAATATTCTGCTAGTAGCACATAAAGAACTTGCAACTCAATTGAAGTTGTAGTTTCGTGTTCTTTTTCTTGTCATCAGAAATAGTATAATATAACAATTAATTAATCATTTCCGAAGACTTTGACATTGTCGTACTCAAGTCTTCATGAAAGTTATAAACAAATTCTGCCGCATGTTACTAGCAGTTCAGCTTCTAATCACTGTACACTTTTCATATTTCTGATTCTTCTTTCTCATTAAAGAGAATACAAAATGTCTCCTTTTAAAATCTCAATGAAAAGTAACGACGGAAAACAGATAGTACATGAGATAATGTATTTAACTTCAAGATTACCAGGACTATTCATTTGTGCACGTAAAGTTTTTGAACATTTGTTTTTGTTAGGACGAAAAAATCAGGTGTCATGCGGGAACTAGTAACACAACAATTGAACGACGATAAATCAGATAACATACGAGAAATCTATCAAAAGAGACACAAACATTTAACGTGGTTCGGTCAATTGACCTACGTCCACAGCGGTAGAGATGGCAATGAGGCGGGGCAGGTTTTGTAAAACCCACAAAAATTTCAACCCGCTCTGCCCGCCCCGCATAGTTATTTTTTCAGTTTTCAACCACTCTCGTCCCACCCCACTTAAAATTGTTTTTTCCTTTTTTCTTTTTTCGTTTTTCTTTAAATTTTTTTCTAAAACCATGGTTATATATCAAGTATTTCAAACAAAATATAATTTATTTTATTTTGTGTCGTTACCATCTTACCATTATGCAGGTGGTGTCTCATTGACTTCTTTTTCTTATTTCCACTGATGTTTTAGTTTCCTTATTCATCGATCTATTGAAATTGTTTTGATAGTGCTAATGAAATTATTATATATGGTATCTTATAGGTCCAAAAATGGGTCGCAGAAATTGAAGATCGTATCAAGATATGGACTTTGCTTTCCAAATGCTAGTCGAACAAAAACTCCATAATTCAACGAACTTGTAAATTGGAATCAAGCTAGAGTTCGTTCAATAAATAAAAGAGTTAATGATCATCTTTACAGTAATGATCCAGTTAATTATAATTTGGTGATAATCTTGTTTTGTTTCAAAAAAGTTAAAATTCAAAGTTGCCCCGCATTGAACCCGCAACTGCCCCGCCTCGCCCCGCATCAAACAAAACCCGTCCCGTCCCGTCCCGCCCCATTGCCATCCCTACATAACGGAGATGAGCAATCCACTATAATAAAAGAGAGTACAAAAATAATGAGAGAACAACCTCACGAAGAGGAAAACACAAGTGACACACTAACCACTTGTCCTGTAAAGTTCTCCCCCTAAACACTACTCTCAAACCTCATATGGCTACATTGTGGATGCTACTGAATGAGAAGGAAGGATCTTCAATTTATAGAAGTCCAAACATTTTCCAACAAGAAAAGGGACTAGTCAAATATGGAAGCATTATAATTTCCTTCTACAAAAAGGAAAACCCAATTATGAAAAATATGTTATCCTTTCCTTCATGGAATAAAAAAACTAATTATAATAAAAAAATCTGGACAAGCCCCTAACACTTTTTACCTTCACTACTTTACTCGCTCGGTTACCATTTTCGATATTTTACGAGTTCAGTTTGTATACTATTTCTTAAGTGGACTGGTTCTCTTTAAACTTCTCATTTTGAGGTTATATTGGCAATCTACCTAGGTGGTATTAAATAAATAATCCAAGTTTCTCCGAATTGCTTGTAGAACCAAAAGTCAATAATGTAGTATCTAATGGAGATATCATCAAATTTCCAGAAAGTAAATGGGACGTTAGGAAAGAAAAGTATAAAAAAAAAAAAAAAACTCGGTTTTTGGTTGACTGACTTGACTCTTGGAAAGAAGAAAAGAGCCAATTAGAAGTTAGAGAGACAAGGACATTATGGCGGAGAGGACAAAAGGCTACTATCCCTAACGAAATTAAGATAATGAAAACTTAACAACTACCAGTAAATTTTCTTAGGCAATTATAAAAATATTTAGATAAATATTGAGTGAGTACCCATAATTAAATTTCGCTTTCCTCTTCTTTCATAGTTTTTATTAGTTAGTACCCATGACTTTATATTCCTGGATCCGCCACGGAGTATAATTCAAAATAATTTTAAGAAAAATAACTTAGACACTCAAGGGAGAGAAGTCATTTCTCCTACTTTGATGAAAAGGGTTTTCCTTGGAAAAAATGTCTAGTAACTATTCAACATATAATGATTTCAGCATAAAAATTATTTTCCTAAGATATTATTTCACTTTGTTCTTTGCTTGATGTCCCCAAAACGTGCACACAAAATAGTTGGGTATGAAAGAGGAGGCTATACACTCATATACTTTGTATCTTAACGATATTGATCGCACCCTGCCGTGGCAATTGACTACTGAAGCTCAACATAGAAACCTTAACCATTTCGAATTTGCAGTCTTCTGTTTCTTAGATTAAACTTAAACATCATTGCATTCAGAAATAAGAATCAATTATGGATGAAAATCATTTGTACTATATATCTTGCTTAAATAGACATTCAGGAGTGAATAAACGTGAGATATTCTTGGACAATGATGAACGAACTAATAGCACAAAGATTAACAATGTCACCTAAGAAGTAATTAGTCATTCAGGTAACTTTCGTGTACGAGAAATATGCTCCAGTGTGTATCTTAAACCATAACGTTCAACTGCCCATTTCACTTCTCTAAATCCATGACCATATGCCTCGGACTGTCTTTTTTCTATACCATATTTCAGAAACTCTTTCAGATTTCTCAAGAACTGAGCTTTATCACTTGTACCTTTCATGTTGTCATCACCAGCAAAAGATTGCCATTCTAGCCATTTGTGAGCCATAACTTGGGAAAGACCTTCTTCGATGGGTAGGGGCAGTCCTGGATAGCCTATAAATATGAGAGGCAAATTGTTAAAAAACAGTAGGGGAGAAGGACATTTCTGCTTTTCTTCTCTCTTTTGCTGAACCAAAGAGGTAGATTCATGAGGATTGTGGTTTTCCACAAACTTTGCTTTTCTTTGCTTTTAGTTGGATTTAGGTTATATGTACTAACAATGTAAATTCTTTTACTTAATTTAGCCGTCTTAACAGCTTGTTACGAAATCAGGTTTTTTTATAAAGAGTAATCTATTGTTGTAGGTCAACTTAACCTGACAGCGTAAGAATTCTACAGATTATCTATGCATAAAATCCGAACTCTTTTTAGTTTAAATAGACAAAAGCAACAAGATAAATAGTATAGAGCTGGAAACCACCTTGAACCCGCATCCAAGCGTGCATCAGTTCATGAGCCAAAGTTGCTCCCAAGGCTATCCTGCTTACAAAGACCATTGCATACCATGATATTAAAGTAGGGAACTCGTTATGAAACTGAACGCATATTATTTCTGGAAAAAAAAATGTGTATCTTTATTAGCTTCGATCTAAGTCAAGAAAACCAGACCACTAATGGATAGAATATGGACAGCAACATCTGAAACCCCACACTGATAGCCATTCAATATTTCTTAGTTGTCACAATTTTGGTGACATCATGGGAAGATTAGCGTGTAAGAACCTACCCTTGGGTGAAAACAATAGCTGGAAAGTGTTCCAGAAATATTTCGTCTTTAAAAATGAATAACATCTCTACTACGATTTAGATCAGTTTCTCTTCTTCAGCTGGTGATGTACTTACTATTCTAGGATATGTTTACCAAAAATAGAATTTTGTGATTGTTCATTAATTAGAATACCATAATGAACATTCATTTTAAAATGTAAACGTTTGTAGACAAACGAATTGGGCAGCATATCTCATTGCATAGAAAGAAGACCATGAACAGTTCAAAACTGAAATAGCTTGTTTGTTTATCCTAACTAGATAAAGAGCATGGGATATATTTCCTATTTACTCTCTCAGAAATTATTAGATGAAATTGATTGGAGTTCTAAACTGAATCCATCATAAGACCACTTACGTGAAAATATAGAAGTTTAGAAGAAGATTACTTTGGAAAGCCATATAAAAGCAGCACTGCTTTCACTTTGCGTCCTGGAAGCAGTTGTTCTACTTCTTTCACCACTTCAATACTTTTACCCCTTTGTGTTGACCTTGTCACCTAGCATAAGTGATTAGAATGCAAAATGAAAAAGTAGATCAAACTCACTGTGTACAGAGGCAGATGCAATATATAATCAAAACTCAACATTCTTTACTCAGAGAATATATATATACATGTAATAAATCAATGAAGTTTCTACAAATATTAAAATCTAAACTCATAATTGCAAAAATCCATTTAGTTGAATAGTGAAACCATTAAGTTGAAATTTTGGATCCACCTCTTACTGCGTACCATAAAAGTTGTATTAACTTTCATTCCATTGCAGAATGTATCAACCCATCTAACAGAACTGTAACAGAAACAGATGTACTCACATAATTTACGGCGTCCAATTCAAATTTCTCATAAAGTGTCGATCCAAGTAGGCTCTGTGAAACCAATCAAATGCTATTACTACTAAAATATGTGATGGAAGTAATAGAATTCCTCTTGATAATGTTGACACATTTTCTACGCACCTTTTTATGGATTCTGATAATCTCGTTGTTATCTACTAACAAAATTGGAATGTAATATCTGATTTTCATGTTTAATCCTTTGAAAAATCTGTGCACTTCATCCAGAAGGGGCTTACAGTCTTCAGGATCCATCACTGCTGTATGACGACAATCAGGGCAAAGTTTTCGACCATCATTCAGAGTGATATACTTCATATCTCCTATCTGCAAATAGGTGAGTAAGTTCTCAGTTAACATGTTATAAGCTGAGTGACCGTAAAATAAATTTAAAGGAGGTATATATTTAACTTGACATCTGTTATTATTACATAAAGCCAGTCTCACAACTAGAAAGCTCATTGTGTATTTTGCTATTCAGCAATATTCATCATGCAATTGCTAGTGATTGATTTATTTTAAAAGATTAGTTTGCATTTTGTTTTTAATGATTCTTAGCCATTTTTTTGAAACATGCTATAGTAAATCATAGTAAACTAATTATACTAAATATCAACTCATTCCTGTCTGTGAATCGTGGCATATCCAATTTATATGCATGTCTATAAATCCTTCTATATGATGGGATTAAATCTGAAAGGCTGAGTCAGAAGATATTAAGGGAAATTTTAGTGCTTCAGGCTCAACAAAGCTCAGCTCATTATTGACTTTCGTTTTATTAGTGAACATAGATTCTATCAGCAACAGCTTCAATCTAATATAGAAGATGTTTTGAAAACCTTAAATCTAGAACAGGCGCAGCAGTAAGGGGTTCCATCAGATGTATGCTTTTGACAGAAAGTTTGGCCCCAGTAGGTACACCTTAACCACGCCGAGCAAATCTGTACCAATATTTATGATGGTTAAAGGCAATAATCAAACATAATAGAAGCATCAGTTAACTCATCCAGAAACTTTATAATCATCTTCACATTTTACAAGGATAAATTACTTCAAGAAAGAATGATTACAAAGTGCAAAAAAGGAAAGACATTTGAGGAAAGGGAACACAAACTTGCTCCTCACAAACATCACAAACAAGTGTATTGCACTGCTTGCTACTCTTTCTCCACCAAGAAGTGCCCCTTCAAAATCAGAAAAGAAAGCCAACGCCAATTTGATTAAATGGAATAATTAAGGTAAAATATACTGCAGAATGCCACTATGATAATGAAACCTGGAAAGTTAAAGATAAAGATAAGAAAATGTATCTATTAATCATGAACTGCTTTACTTTCTTATACTGCTAGCTATTATTTCCAAAATTGAGGATTAACAACCTTCTCAAGAATTTAGTTCCCAGAAGAACTAGTTTTATAACAAATAGAAGCGCGATTTAATTCTCTTCGCATGGATAAATACCTAATTGTATATATTTCTGTACAAGCACTTGAATTGTGTTACACTTACTTTGATGTAGGGACAGATGGATTAAACTCCTTGAAAAGTTTCCACCATTCCAGTTCTATGCCTCCAGTACTGGCGCTGTAATGAGGTAAAGCTTTAGTAAACAGATATCTGATCTTAATCAGCTTGCGGCAAACTGGAGGTGGTAGGAAAATTACATAAACGTGACATGCGAAACAGTTATACCAGCTTTGCTGCCATAAATTTAGAAGGATAACTATGAACTAGTATACGAAAAAGTAATCCTATTTTCAGGCCATGTGCTCATAGAGACATGATCCCCCAACATCATAAAGGGAAATAGACAATATATCATGAACTAATGGAATATTGCATGTTTTTAACAGGTTGAAAAACATGGAACTAGTGAAATCTGTAAAGTAAGTGTTCAACCAAATCTTGTCATGAGTTGGGTAGTCTGTTGGTTGTGCATACTAAATGTTCAAAGATCAGGATTATGAATTATTTCTGCAGCCACTGCATTATATTCAAATCTTGATCGCTTCCTTTATAAGACTCCACATCCTCGGAGGCTAATTCGTTATCCTTAAACAGCAGATTTACTGAAGTAGCTGAGGAGTAGCACGCTGGTTGATGAAGATTAAAATTCACATAACCGTCTCATTATCTACATGATTTTGTCGAATCTATGGCAGATAAACAAGTCGGTCTGAAGCCTAATCTCATCTCCATAAAGAGTAAATTTAATTAAAATGAAGGAATGATACTGCAATAACAAGGGAATGAGAGGTTGATCCACAGGCCATATTTACCTTAAATCTATAGAAGATAATGTGCTTTGTTCCAACTCTTGTGCAAGTTCTTCTACTTCATCAATCTGGGGAAACTCCATGTCTGACAAAAAATGACCAAACTTATATATGAGACTACTTGCCTAGAAAGAGAACTTTGTTGAGCATTTATGAAACAAGTGAAGCTCCAAGTTTGTGAAAATTATGGGTTGAGCTAAACATACTAACTTCTTACTAGGACAGAATTTAGCTTTAAAAAGTGAGATGAAAAGGCTACATTATTACCACCCGTGTTTATTTCCTTTGCCTGAGATTCTTGAAGAGAGAGTCCAATAGCACGAACCACATCCTCATTCTCATCTTCTGAGAATTGGACCTGTGTTGAAGTTCTTCAAATGGGTTAATCGTGCGTTAAGAGATGAATTGGCAAAAACTTTAAAACTCTCCATTTTCTTTACAACTTTTAATTTCACAGATCTTCTAAAATACTGACAAATTTCCCCTAGCTATAGAAATCATGAGGAAGTTGATCTCATCATGTACTATGACCGAATAGCTACTCATTGAAAGGCTAAAGAACAGATCTTTAATCAGATTTTGATGTAGCGTAAGACCAGATGGCAAAACTTATGAAATGACTAAGTTGTTAACTGTTAATTAAGAGAGTGCGCTAACAGCATCATGATCATGGTGCCTAAGCTTATCTGTGTCAGATCAGTTGTTAGACAATTATCATGTTACTGAATCAAAAGAAAACAACCACTATCAATTAAGAGAAATCAAAGGCCACTTTCAGATAAATTGCAAGATATGCAATCCTCATTAAGATATAAAGCTACAGTATATGGAATTCCAAACTTATAAAACATCAGAAGCACTTGTCAAATAATAGTAATAACAGTAGTACTAATAATACTCCATGATGATGATAATGATAATAATAGGAGACAGGAGAAGTAAAACATGAGACCTCGTAAGAAGGACCTTCGTCCAGGAATCTATAAGCCGACATTTTTCAAGGTTAAATCCACCAATACAGCTGCAAAAACATGAAAATGCATTAATAGGAAACATCAATGGTGGAGAAAATGGCAAGTTTATGGACTAAGAATCATGATCACTAACCAGAGAACAGGACCCCAAACTTCTACCTAGAAATGGCATAAGCTATTTGTTCAGTCATAAGGAAGAAATATCAGCAGATTAACAAGCGTACTAAAGTAATTTTTCTAAACATGGTTTACCAGGAAATAATTTTTTTAATAAATATTCGGTTGGTCGTACTTACCAAAAACAACAAATATTGGGCTGGTAGCACATGAAGAAGTAGCAACTCAACTCAAGTGGTAGTTTGGTGCTCTGTTTCTTGTCATCAGAAATAGTATAATAAATAACAATTGATTAATCATTTACGTAGACTTTGACCTTGTCAAGTCCGCTTCTAAAATCTAATCGCTCTAGGTTTATTCCCTCATTCATAAAGTCATAAAAAGTTGTAAAATCTTAAGGAGAAATAATACTACATTACTCGTGTTCGGCTTTACCATTTGGAATTACATATTTTACTAGTTTGTATAATGCATAGAACTTAAACTCCCAAACTGTTAGAATATGTATAGACTGAGGATCAACACTCTGGCTTGACCAAACTAGGAAGGTAGAAAGAAAACCCTTGAAAAAGGAGGAAACTAGAGGGAAAAAATAGAGGAAGCCGTTGTCATCAAGGATATCACAACCTTTTATAAAGATTATAAACTTTTCTGCAGGGAAGAAAAAAAGACCATTGTTTCGTGTCTATTGGGTCGAGAACTCAAAATACACGTGGCTTAATTTTTCATCTCAAAGTACTACTAAAATGTCAGATTAGGATTTGAACTTGTATAGCCTAAAGTAATTTGAATTCCTTTGTCACTGCACTAGAATCTTCGCACTCAAGGGGTGTCGTCAGAAAATTACACTATTTAACTCAGTAATGTTTTTTAAAAATATGTATATATACTATATAATTGTTATACCTAAGTTTCAATGATGATAATAGTGCAAATCTAACTGTATCTATTTAATTGCAGGAAATTAGGAGGGCAGTACTACTTCAAAGGAAGTCCTTCTGTTAAAGATATCCGAAAGGAAACAAGATCAATTGCAGCAAGAACAATGCTAAATTAAAGGACGTCAACGCCATCAAAAAGGAAACAAAGTCAAGAACATCCGCTAAAGGAAGTCAAGCCCTACTTCAAGGATTGATTTGGAGTCTGGAGATACTGAAGATTGATCGACCAAGTCAAGCCACAAATCACTCCCTTGATTATGGATACAAAAAGGAAGAACGTAAATGAATCCAGCCCATCTCTTGTGCAGGATTCGGAGGCACCCCTTAGGTCAAATCTCTTAGAACATTTTGTGCCTCAATCAAAGGGTCAATATGCAACGGCTACTCAAAACTCTCCTATAAGAAAATTGACAGATCAAGAACTCAATTATGCAACTTACCACTGTTTTCTACGCCTTCCTAGTTCTTAGCACAAACACTGTATTCCTAAGTTTACTAGTTTCTCAAAATATAGGCAGTGTTAGGAAGCAAAACAAGAGTTGTGTCAAGCTTATAAGACATTGTCGCTGAAAATCATTGGTGGTGAATGATCCATAAAACCACTGCTACTGTAAACAACTATTGAAGATCTAAGAGAACCATTGTGACCCAAGGGAAGTGGATGTAGGTACCACGCCAGTACTGGTAGGTTATAAGTATCTTTGTTTTATGTTTTGATGATCTAACAAACTTTATGTCAAGAACCAGATGAGGAACCTGATCCACATTTGGTCCACATTCTCAAGCGCATGAAAACAACCAGACTTAAGCTGGAGATATTCGTCAAAACCTTAGAAGTTAAAGAATCAACAAGGGGAACAGATGGTCTTCAGTTCCCCTGGTGATTGTACCAAGTCAACTCTCCACAGTTGGAAAGTGGTTGACTGCACATGCAACAGTACAACAGTCACCTCCATTGGGAAGGACCTTGTACCAAAGTTGCTTACATCATTCAAGTGATGTCATCAATGTTATATTAACATTAAACTAATGACAAAACATCACTTGAACACTAGAGAATTCACTCAAGCACTCTGCGTGATTTATCATCAAGAAAAATTATTCTCCAGTGCATCAAGAACAACACTGCTACGGACCAGTTCCCTATATCAAGTTATTGTATGTCATTAGTTGAGTTGTAAATTTGTAATAGTTCTTCAATTGTAATTCCTACTTAGCTTGCTTAGAAGCATTGCTTAGGAAACACTTTGTAAATCATAAACCCTTGTGTTTATGTCTTGGCTAGAGTTAGTCGAGTTGTAAAGTCTCTGTAATAGAGTTATCACAAAGTGGCTTGTAATAGAGTGTTACAAGCTAGTGAGCTATTAAGAGGTTAATTCCTAGGTTAAATAGGTTGTAATATGAAAGTTGCTCTGTAGTGAAGTTGAAATCCTACAAGTGTAGGTCGTGGTTTTTAATCCCGCTGAGCTGGGAATTTTCCACGTAAAAACTCTCAGTGTTATTCTCTTTCTGTTGTGGTTGTGTAATCCTTGAAACTAATAGAGAACATGGTTCTCTATATAGTTTGGTAGACCATCGAATTCTATCAATTGGTATCAGAGCGGGTTCTTTCTATCAGGCTAACACCTAGAAAGGATCCTCATGGCTGCTCCACTAAACTTTGAAGAAGGTCGGTCTACCTACAGGCCACCGAGGTTCAATGGCCAGTACTATGGGTGGCGGAAGACTAGGATGCACGACTTCATCATGGCTGAAGATTCTGAGCTATGGGATGTCATCTGTGACGGACCCTTTGTTCCTACCAAGAATCTTGGTGATCCAACTGTAGCCATTCCCAAGACGAGGAAGGAATTCAATGATGCCGATCGAAAAGCCATATAAAAGAATTTTTGTGCAAAGAAAATTCTTATTTGTGGCATTGGTCCTGATGAATATAACAGGATATCGGCATGCTAGTTAGCAAAAGAAATCTGGGAGGCTCTTCAGACAGCTCACGAGGGAACAACACAGGTGAAGCAATCCAAGATCGACATGCTCACAACTGAATATGAGTTCTTCAGGATGAAGGATGATAAATCCATCCAAGATATGCATACTTGATTCACCTCCATCATCAATGAGCTTCACTCTCTTGGTGAAATCATTCCTAGAAACAAGCTTGTCAGGAAAATCCTTAGTGTACTGCCCAGTTTTTGGGAAATCAAAGTAAACGTCATTACAGAAGCGAAGGACTTGCAAACACTGACCATAGATAAACTTGTTGGAAACTTGAAAACTTATGAAATGAAGAAGAAGAAGGAAAGTGAAAGAAGAGAGCCCAAAAAAGAGAAGAACTTGGTCCTCAAGACAGGCAACAATGACTCAAGTGGTGAAGATAGTGATATGGCATACTTGACAAGAAGATTTCAGAAAATGGTTCGCAGGAATGGAGGCATTCCAAAAAGGGGAAATTCTAACAAGCCAAAAAATTATGATCTCTGTCATAAATGTGGGAATCCAGGACACTTCATCAAGGATTGTCCTCTCCTAAAGCAAGATCAAAGTTCATTAGACTTGAATCAGTGTGTAATTCATGTTTTTGATGTTGTTCGATATGGTTTGAAGGCTCGACTAAGTTCGTATAGTGTTTTAGGATTGATTGGTATGTTTGTGTTGAGGTCCCGGGGGCCTCGGGTGTGTTGCGGATGCTTAACGGATTGTAATTTGAACTTAGGCAATTACTTAAATTTGTTGGTTTCTGGTGTTTTCTCACATGCGTAGGGGAGACAACAGGTGCGGACTCGCACGTGTGGAAGATCAAGCGTAGAAGCGGATTTGGAAGGAATGGACAGGGGTCGCAGGTGCGAGGGAAGCATTGCATCTGCGATGCCTGCAGATGCGCTCCAGGACTGGCAGAAGCAGAAAAAGATCGCAGAAGCGAACATGGGCCCGCAGGTGCACACGCGCAGGTGCGGCTAATTGCTCGCAGATGCGGACCCAGTACCTTAAGTCATTTCCGCACCTGCGATGGAAATTTCGCAGGTGCGATGAAAAGTTCGCAGCTGCGGAATAACTGGGCAGAAAAGGGCTAAATGTGAGGGTTTGATTTTATCCTCTTTTTTTTTGGACCTAGAGAGCTCGGACTGAGGCGAAATTTTGAGGGATTTTCAGAAGAATCTTGTGGGTAATGATTCCTTACTCGATTTTGGTTACATTTCATTAATCTATTGTTGTTTTCTTCATTTAATCAAGGAATTTGAGTGAGAAAGTTGGGAAAATGGAGGAAAAGTTCCCTAATCAAATTTCTGAGTTTTGAGTGGGATTTAGGCATCGGATTTGGATAATTTTGGTAAGAGTGAACTCGTGAGTGAATGGGTGTTCATAATTTGTGACTCTTACCCGATTCCGAGGCGTGGGCTCGGGGAGGCTTTTTGGGCGTTTTTCTAATTTCTTTCCTTAGCTTTGATTTCATTAGCTAAATTAGTTTCTTATAGCTATATTTATGTTATGTAATTGGTTTTGGATAGATTTGGGCCATCTGAAGCCGTATATTCGTGGAAAGAGCATTATTACGGATTGATTTGTGCTTGGTTTGAGATAAATGGCTTGTCTAACCTTGTGTAGGGGAACTCCCCTTAGGATTTTATTTGTTGTGAAACTCCATTTTTCACTAAATCATAACTTGTTTCTCCTTGTTTGAACTACACTAGCATATGTAACTACCTTGTTTAGATTAGAAAAGCATGCCTACATGTTTTAACTGCCTATTTGAACTCTGTGCAGCATGTTTAGTAAAAAAATTCTGATTTCTTTGATGTGAACTTAGTCTAAACTGTAGGTTTCCTTGCTGTAACTGTTATTTATATTGGTTGAGCTGCATATTTACTTTGGGACTACGGAATGGTATTCTGGGAGATCCCCCTGTATTGCATATTTACTTTGGAACTATGGAACAGTATTCTGGGAGATCCTCTTGTACTGTATATTTACCTTGGGACTACAAAACGGTATTTCGGGAGATCCCCCAGCACTGAATATTTACTTTGGGACTACGGAACGCTATTCCAGGAGATCCCCATGCACATTTACGTTTGGGACTACGAGACAGTATCCCGGGAGATCCCCTGTTGCTATTACTTTGTTTTGAGTTGTTGGCTTTCATTGAATTCTATTCCTGTTAGATTTCCGTATTTATTTTACTATACTATTTCTTTCTGTGTTATTTCATTATATTTATACCAGTAGGTCCCTGACCTGATCTCGTCAATACTCGACCGCGGTTAGGCTTGGCACTTACTGGGTACCGATGTGGTGTACTCATGCCCTTTCTTACACATGTTTTCCGTGTGCAAATCCAGGTACTAGCTATCAGCCTCGAGTCTAGTTGTGTGGTTGCTTCCTCAGGAAATTTCAAGGTACATCTTCCCGTGTCTGCATACCTCAGAGTCCCCTTCTTTCCCTTTGTGTTAATTTCCCCCTTGTTTTCTTCAGTCATGAATTTATAGAGCAGTTAGAAACTCTTAGAAGCTTGTGATATTGCGACATTCCGGGTCTTGGGAAAGGTAATTATTGTATATGCCGAGTGGCACCATTTTCGTTTATTAATTACATCTGTTAGCTGTTATCTTTGTGTTTTCATTTAATTTCCGCAATATTATGCTTACCTAGTCATAGAGACTAGGTACTGTCACGACAGTTCAGGGAGGAAAAAATATGGATCGTGACAAGGTGGTATCAGAGCTCTAGATTCATATGAGTCGTGAGTCACAAGCCGGTTTATTAGAGTCTCGCGTATCAATATGGATACGACTGTACTTATATTCGGGAGGCTATAGAACTGTTAAGAGCAATAATACTTCTTTGATTTCCTTGTTGAGCGAGTTATTGACACCAAAAAAATTCTAAAATTTTCTATTCTGATCTTTCTCACAGATGGTGAGGACCCGTACTGGGACATCCGACGATCAAGCACCCGAGCCCCCTGCCAGAGCCTCCAGAGGTCGGGGTCGTGGTAGAGGATGACTATGCGGTGCAGCCAGAGCACCTGCGCGAGCTGCGACAGAGGAGCCCCCAGCAGCTCCAGCTGGAAGGCCGACACCAGAGGTTCATATTGCTGCTCCAGCCCTTCAGGAGACCTTAGCTCAAGTCATGAGCATATTCAGCACTTCAGCTCAAGCTTGACTGATTTCGATAGCTCTCGTCACATCTCAGGCCGGGGGAGGGGCACAGACTCCCGCAGCCCGTACTTCTGAGCAGAGGGTCCAGGTTGATCAGGACCCAGAGTTTATTCATATGACCTAGTGGCTCCGGTTCAGCATGAGACCAGGGTAGCTTCTTCTGAGGCTGAGCATCTTAGACTTGAGAGGTACAAGAAGTACCACCCACCTACTTTCAGCGGATTAGCTTCATATGATGCTCAGGATTTTCTTGAAGAGTGTCATCGTATCCTCCACACTATAGGCATAGCGTAGATGAGTGGGGTTTCTTTCACCGCTTTCCAGCTGAGGGGAGCGGCATATCAGTGGTGGCGTGCCTACGAGCTGAGTAGTCCGGACGAGGCAGCGTCACTCACTTGGACTCAGTTCTCAGATAAGTTTTTGCGTGAGTATGTCCCTCAGAGCCTCAGGGATACTTGGCATGTAGAGTTTGAGCAGCTGCGCGAGGGTTCTATGACTGTGTCAGAGTATGCAGTCTGTTTCAGTGACTTGACTCGACATGCATCGGCTTTGGTTGCTACAGTCAGAGAGAGGGTTCGTCACTTCATTGAGGGACTCCACCCCAGTATTTGGACTAGTATGGACAGGGAGTTGGAGATGGACATCTCTTAGCAGCAGGTCGTGAGCATTACCAGTAGAGTGGAGGGCATGTTTTCCTGGGACAGAGAGGAGAGAGAGGCCATGAGGTCTCGAGATAATGGTCATTATTTAGGAGCTCGTGCGCCAGCAGCACGCCATGGTAGGGGTTTTGTGAGTCGCCCTATTCATTCAGCTCTTCCAGCAGCCAGCGGTGTTCCAGCTCCTCCTAGGCCTCAACAGCCTTATTATGCACCGCCAGTATCTAGTGTGGCTCCTGCTCGGGGTGCTATTACCGGCCAGCCCAACAGACCTGGCCCGAGCCATTCACAGCCGCCACGTCCTCTGAGGGGTTGTTTTGAGTGTGGTGATACTCGTCATATGGTTAGGGATTTCCCCAGACTCAGGAGGGGTGCACCTCCACAGACTTCTCAGCCACCACGTGCTCCACCGGGTCCTATGGCCATTCTTCCATCCCCAGTTGTCGCCCTACCTACTGAGGCAGCTCGAGGTGGAGGTCGGGGAGGTCGAGGTCGCCCTAGAAGGGGAGGCCAGGCCAGGTATTATGCCCTTCCAACTCATTCAGAGGCAGTTGCTTCCGATTATGTCATCACAGGTATTGTCCCAGTCTGTCATAGAGATGCATCGGTATAATTTGACCCAGGCTTTACGTTTTCATATGTGTCTTCTTATTTTGCTCCACATTTGGAGGGTATCTCGGGATTCTTTAAGTTCCCTTTTTTATGTATATACTCTTGTGGGAGGTTCTCTTGTTGTGGACCGCGTATATCGGTCGTGTTTGATTGCTCTTAGTGGTTTTGAGACCAGAGCCGACTTATTATTGCTCAGTATGGTCGATTTTGATGTTATCTTGGGCATGGACTGGTTGTCGTCCCATTATGCTATTCTTGATTGTCACGCTAAAACTGTGACGCTGGCTATGCCAGGCTTACCGCGACTAGAGTGGAGAGGTACCTTAGAGTATACTCCCCACAGGGTCATTTCATTTCTTAAGGCTCAGTGAATAGTTGAGAAGGGGTGTGATGCGTATTTGGCCTATGTGAGAGATATCAGTATTGATACCCCTACAGTTAAGCCAGTCCCAGTAGTGAGGGATTTCCCTGATGTATTTCCAGCTGATCTTCCGGGCATGCCGCCCGATAGAGATATTAATTTTGGCATTGATTTGTTGTTGGGCACTAGCCCATATCTATTCCTCCTTACCAAATGGCTCCTCCTGAGTTTAAGGAGTTGAAGGAGAAGTTGCAGGAATTGCTTGATAAGGGCTTCATCATGCCCAGTGTGTCACATTTGGGTGCTCTTAGGTCTTGTTTGTGAAGAAAAATGATGGCTTTATGCGTATGTGTATTGATTATCGCCAACTGAACAAGGTTACAATGAAGAACAGGTATGCATTGCCTCGCATTGATGATTTATTTGAGCAGTTACAGGGTGTCAAGGTGTTTTCCAAGATTGACTTGCGTTCTGGCTATCATCAGTTGAAGATTAGGGAGCCGGATATCCCGAAGACTACCTTCAAGATCAAATATGGTCATTATGAGTTTCTTGTCATGTCTTTTGGGATGACCAATGCCCCAGCAGGCTTTATGCATTTGATGCACAGTGTGTTCTGGCCTTATCTTGATTCCTTCACCATTGTGTTTATTGATGACATTCTGGTGTATTCTCGGACTCGGGAAGATCATGAACAACACCTGAGGACTATGCTTCAAACCTTGAGGGAGAAGAGGTTGTATGAAAAATTTTCTAAGTGTGAGTTTTGGCTTGATTTAGTGGCATTCTTGGGTTACGTAGTATCTAGTGGTGCGATCAAGGTAGATTCGAAGAAGGTGGAAACAGTGCAGAGTTGGCCTAGACCATCATCAGCTACGGAGATCTGCAGTTTCCTTGGTTTGGCGAGATATTACCGTTGCTTTGTAGAGGGGTTTTCATCTATTGCAGTACCTATGACCAGGTTGACCCAGAAGGGTGCTCCGTTCAGGTGGACAGAGGAGTGTGAGGAGAGCTTTCAGAATCTCAAGACAGCTTTGACTACAACGCTAGTAATGGTATTGCCTATAGGTTCGGGGTCTTACATTGTCTATTATGATGCCTCGAGGATTGATCTTGGAGCGGTGTTGATGCAGGACAGTAGAGTGATTTCCTATGCGTCCAGAAAGTTTAAGGTGCATGAGAATAATTATCATGTCCACGATCTTGAGTTAGTAGCTACTGTTCACGCCTTAAAGATCTAGCGCCATTATTTGTATGGTGTTCCTTGTGAGATCTTCACTGATCACCGGAGTTTGCAGCACATGTTCAAGCAAAAGGATCTTAATTTGAGTAAGCGAAGGTTTTTGGAGCTACTTAAGGATTATGACATCACTATATTGTACCACCAGGGGAAGGCCAATGTAATGGCCGATGCGTTGAGTCGTCGGGCGGAGAGTTTGGGGAGTTTGGCATACCTTCCAGCAACAGAGAGACCTTTAGCATTGGATGTTCAGGCTTTAGCCAACTAGTTTGTCAGACTGGATATTTTTGAGCCGAGCTGAGTATTGGCTTGCGTGGTCTCTCGGTCTTCTCTTTATGACCGTATCAGGTAGCGTCAGTATGATGATCCTTATCTTCTAGTCTTTCAGGATAGGGTTCGGCTAGGTGATACTAGAGATGTGACTATTGGCTATGATGGCGTGATGAGGATGCAGGTCCGGATATGCGTGCCCAATGTGGATGGGCTTCGAGAGTTGATTCTTGAGGAGGCTCACATCTCGCGGTATTCCATCCACCCGGGTGCCACGAAGATGTACCAGGATGTAAGACAGCACTATTGGTGGAGGAGGATGAAGAAGGATATAGTTGGGTTTGTGTCCAGGTGTCTCAACTGTCAGCAGGTCAAGCATGAGCATCAGAGACCAAGTAGCTTGCTTTAGATGTTAAAGATCCCAGAGTGGAAGTGGCAGCGGATCACCATGGATTTTGTTGTTGGACTCCCACGGACTTCGAGGAAGTTCGAAGCTATTTGGGTGATTGTGGATCGGACCAAGTCAACTAATTTCATCCTAGTGCTGACTATTTACTCTTCAGAGAGGTTCATTGAGATTTACATAAGAGAGATTGTCCGCCTTCATGGTATCCCAGTTTCCATCATTTCAGACAGAGGTACGTAGTTTACATCTCAGTTCTGGAGAGCCGTACAGTAGGAGTTGGGTACTAGGATGGAGCTGAGCACAACCTTTCACCCTCAGATGGATGGGTAATCCGAGCACATGATTCAAATTCTAGAAGATATGCTTTGTGCTTTCATGATGGAGTTTGGAGGGTCATGGGACCATTTCTTTCCACTTACAGAGTTTTCCTACAACAACAGTTATCAGCCCAGCATTCAGATGGAACCATATGAGGCTTTGTATGGTAGGCGATGTCAGTCCCCAGTGTGTTGGTTTGAGCCGGGCGAGGCCCGATTTTTAGGCACAGACTTGGTCCAGGATGCCCTTGATAAGGTGAAGGTGATTCAGGATAGACTTCACACAGCCCATTCCAAATAGAAGAGTTATGTGGACCGGAAGGTTCGCGATTTGGCATTCTTGGTTGGTGAGCGGGTCTTGCTTCGGTTATCTCCTCTGAAGGGCGTCAAGAGGTTCGGGAAAAAGGGCAAGCGAAGACCGAGGTACATTGGTCCTTTTGATATATTGCGGCGTGTTGGGGAGGTTTCTTATGATATTTCCCTACCTCCCAGCCCAGCAGGAGTTTATCCAGTATTCCATGTTTCTATGCTCCGGAAGTATCACGGTGATCCGACTCATGTATTGGATTTCAGCTCAGTCCAGTTGGACAAGGATCTATCTTATGTTGAGGAGCCAGTGGCTATCTTGGACAGGCATGTCAGAAAGCTAAGGTCAAAGAACATTGCTTCAGTAAGGGTTCAGTGGATGGGTCAGCCGGTCGAGGAGACCACTTGGGAGACCAAGCGGGATATGCGCAGCCGTTATCCTCATCTTTTCTCAGCTTCAGATATGTTTTTATACTCATTCGAGGACGAACAATTATTTTAAGAGAGGGAAGATGTAACGACCCAGCCATTCATTTTGAGAGTTAGAGCCTCGATCCCCTATTATCAGCTTTCCCCATATCTAATTCTACTATTTTGTGTTGCCGGGAGGGTTCGTGTTGGTTTTTAAAACAAATTGAGACACTTAGTCTCTTATTTGGGAGCTTAAGTTGGAAAAGTCGATCGGATGTCGACTTGTGTGTAACGACCTCGGATTCGAATTTTGATGGTTCTGTTAGCTCCGTTAGGTAATTTTGGACTTAGGAGCGCGTCAGGAATGTGATTTGGAGGTTCGTAGTGGATTTAGGCTTGAATTGGCGAAAGGTGAAATTTTGGCAATTTTGATTGGGAGTGGAAATTCTTATATCGGGCTCGGAATGGGATTCTGAAAGTAGGAATAGGTTCGTAGCGTCATTTTTACTTGTGTGTAAAATTTGAGGTCATTCGGACGGGATTTGATATGTTTCGATGTCGTTTGTGGAATTTAGAAATTTCAAAGTTCATTAGGCTTGAATCCATGTGTAATACATGTTTTTATGGTGTTCGATGTGGTTTGAAGGCTCGACTAAGTTCTTATAGTGGTTTAGGATTGGTTGGTATGTTTGGTTGAGGTTCCGGGGGCCTCGGGTGTGTTTCGGATACTTAACGGATTGAAATTTGGACTTAGGCAATTGCTAAGATTTGCTGGTTTCTGGTATTTTTGCGCTTGTGGAGGGGAGACCGTAGGTGTGGAATCTCACATGCAGAAGATCAGGCGGAGAAGAGGATTGGGAAGAAATGGACAGGGTTCGCAGGTGCGAGGGAAGCGCCGCATCTGCGATGCCCGCAGATGCGCTACAGGACCCGCAGAAGCGGAAGAAGACAGCATAAGTGGACATGGGCCGAAGGTGCGCACGAGCAGGTGCGGCCAATTTCTTGTAGATGGGGACCCAGCCCCTTAAGTCATTTCCGCACCTGCAATGGAAATTCTGTAGGTGCGATGGCGCAGGTGCGATGAAAAGTCCGCAGATGCGGAATAACTGGGCAGAAAAGGGCTAAATACGAGGGTTTGATTTCATTCTCCGTTTTTGGACCTAGAGAGATCGGACGGATACGAAATTTCAACAGATTTTTAGAGGAAGCTTGTGGATAACGATTCCTTACTCGATTTTGGTTACATTTCATTAATCTATTGTTTTTTCTTCATTTAATCAAGGAATTTGATTGAGAAAGTTGAGAAAATGGAGGAAAAGTTCCCCAATCAAATTTCTAAGTTTTGACTAGGATTTAGGCATCGTATTTGGATAATTTTAGTATGAGTGAATGGGTGTTCATAATTTGTGACTTTTACCTGATTCTGGGACGTGGTCCCAGGGAGGCTTTTTGGGTGTTTTTCTAATTTCTTGCCTTATCTTTGATTTCGTTAGCTAGATTAGTTTCTTGTAGCTATATTTATGTTATGTAATTGGTTTTGGATAGATTTGGGCCATCCGGAGCTGGATATTCGTGGAAAGAGCATTATTACGCATTGATTTGAGCTTGGTTTGAGGTAAATGGATTGCCTAACCTTGTGTAGGGGATCTCCCCTTAGAATTTGGTACTGTTTGACATATGAGCATCGTGTACGTGAGGTGATGAGTACGTACCCGGTCTATTTGTTGTAAAACTCTATTTTTCACTAAATCATAACTTGTTTCTCCTTGTTTGTACTATACTAGCATATGTAACTACCTTGTTTAGATTAGAAAAGCATGCTTAGTTGCCTATTTGAACTCTGTGCAGCATGTTTAGTAATATTTCCTGATTTCTTTGATGTGAAATTAGTCTAAATTGTAGCTTTCCTTGTTGTTACTATTGTTTATATTGGTTGAGCTGCAAATTTACTTTGGGACTACATAACAGTATTCTGGTAGATCCCCCTTGTACTGCATATTTACTTTGGGACTATGCAACGGTATTCCGGGAGATCCCTCTCTACTGTATATTTACTTTAGGACTACGAAACGGTATTCCGGGAGATCCCCCAGCACTGCATATTTACTTTGGGACTATAGAACGGTATTCCGGGAGATCCCCCCTGCACATTTACGTTTAGGACTACGGGACTGTATCCCGGGAGATCCCCTGTTGCTATAGTTGTGTTCTGAGTTGTTGGCTTTTATTGAATTCTATTCATGTTAGATTTTCGTATTTATTTTACTATAATATTTCCTTCTGTCTTATTTCATTATATTTATACCAGTAGAGCCCTGACCTGATATCGTCACTACTCGACCGAGGTTAGGCTTGGCACTTACGGGGTACCGGTGTGGTATACTCATGCCCTTTCCTGTACATGTTTTCCGTGTGCAGATCTAGGTACTAGATATCAGCCTCAAGTCTAGTTGTGTGGTTGCTGCCTCAGGAGACTTCAAGTTATATATGCCCGCGTCCGCAGACCTGGGAGTCCCCTTCTTTCCCCTTGTGTTAATTTCCCTCTTGTTTTCTTCAATCATGAATGTATAGAGTAGTTAGAAACTCTTAGAAGCTTGTGATATTGTGACATTCCGGGTCTTGGGAAAGGTGATTATTGTATATGCCGAGTGGCATCATTTTCGTTTATTAATTACATATGTTAGTTGTTATCTTTGTGTTTTCATTTCATTCCACAATATTAAGCTTAGGTACCGTCACGACAATTCACGGAGGGAGAAATATGGGTTGTGACACTTATTAGTGGTGATAGTAGACTTGAAGGAGACAATTGAGGGACTTAAAATGGAGAGTAGGCCTGGAAATTCTCAAAAGGGAAAGGAAGTTACGAGTGAGAGACACATTAAGCTTGAGAGTGAGTTAAATTAAATGAAGTCTAGTCCGTGTGTTGCACTTGAGAAAAACAAACAACTTCAGGAAGAACTAGGTAGAGTAAAGAGTGATCTTGAAAAATCACTCAAGTGAACCTGGTCCTCTGATGCTATCACTGCCGTGTACACCAATAATAGGGGAAACATGCAGGGAATTGGGTTCCAAAGGGAAAAGATTCTCTACAATCCTCATAGCAAATACGTTAATGTACCTGATAATTGGCTTTGCACTCACTGCGGTAACACTGGGCACTTTAAAGAAAACTGTAAGGCCGGATTTTAGTCACAGCAGAAAAACAAAGTTTTTGCTGAAAACGTAACTACTGGTAAAGAACCTGGTCCCTCATATAAAAAACGCATGATACTTGTTGGGACCAGAATATCCCTCATTCACCCATTTCCTCATTACAAGGGACCCAAACTCGTTTGGGTTCCTAAGTCTAACTCCTGATTTTGTTGTGCAGGGGACAATGAAAGGAAGCAACCTACAATGGTACATGGATAGTGGCTGCTCAAAGCATATGACTGGAAGTACACATTATTTCCTTTAACTCAAGGCCATGCAATGAGGGAGTGTATCCTTTGGAATTAGCAAGAAATGATACATAATGTGAGTTGGAAGGATTGGGAAGTATCTCTCACACTCAATCAAAAATGTGTACTACGTGAACGGGTTAAAGTACAGCTTGCTAAGTGTTTCCCAGATTTGTGACAAGGGAAACAAGGTGGAATTCTTGTCAAAGTACGCACAGTCACAAATCTTGTGACTGGTGAAGTGGTGCTAGTGGCCAAAAGATACAAGAATATTTATGTTGCTGATTTTGAGTCCTTGCAAAGTGGTGATCTAAGCTGTTTGAGAGTTGTTGATGACGATGTTGGATTACGGCACAAAAGGCTGGGGCATGCAAGCTTTTCATTACGGAACAAACTAGTCCAGTAGGACCTAGTTCGCGGTCTGCCCAAGTCAAGCTTCAAGGATCACAAAGTGTACGACGCATGTGTAAAAGGCAAGCAAGTCAGATCCTCATTCAATCCTAAAAAGGAGGTCATTACCTCAAGGATACTTGATCTTTTTCACATGGATCTATGACCTATGAGGGTTCCAAGTAGAGGAGGAAAGAAATATATCTTTGTGATAGTTAATGACTACTCCAGATTCGTGTGGACCTTGTTTCTCTGAACCAAGGATGAAACTTTTCAAATGTTCGTTGCTTTTGTCAAAAAGATCCAAGTGAAAATGGGTAATAATGTATCTTGCACCAGGTCTAATCATGGAACAGAGTTTGACAATGCCAAATTTGAAGAGTTTTGTACTGAAAATGGTATCACTCACAATTTCTCAACCCCAACAACACCTCAACAAAATGGTGTTGTGGAGAGAAAGAATACAACTCTTGAATGCATGGCAAGGACAATGTTAATTGACAGTGATATTGCAAAGAATTTTTGGGCAGAAGATGTCAATACTTCTTGCTACTTGGTGAACAGGTGCATGATCAGGTCGCTACTAAACAAAACACCTTATGAGCTGCTAAATGAAAGAAAGCCCAAACTGACTCATTTGAGGACATCTGGACGCAAATCTTATGTTTCAACAATGCAAGGAACAGCTTTGAAAATTTGATGCCAAAAGTGATGAGAGAATCTTCTAGGGTTACTCGTCCCAAATCAAAGCTTACAAAGTATACAACAAAAGAACTCAGTGTGTTGAAGAGAGTGTACATGTGATCTTTGATGAATCTCACCTCACTTGTGAGAAGGACGGACATACAGATCAATATGGAGAACCTTTATCGGTTCCAAATGAAGTTATTGACATGGAAAATGAAAAGGCAGACATGATAAGTCACTTCAAGGAATCCAGTGAAGATGATTCAACTACATCTCCATCCATTGGAGAGAAACCTGTTTCCACAATCACAACAATTGAAGCTGAAAATACAATTGTTGATGCAGTTCAAGGTACTCCACTTGCTGAAGTAAGAAACGGCCAAGAACCTCATTCAGATATACCTGGTTCCTCTACCAATGAGATTCAGGTACCAAATTGGAAGCACAAACGCTCACATCCTTTTGACAACATAATCACCCCTTTTGACTCGGGAGTTCAAACCAGATCAAAAGCCAGAAACTCACTTGCCTTTTCGGCCTTCCTTTCCTAAATAGAGCCTAGGAATATCAAAGAAGCACTGAAAGATGCAGACTGGATCACAACCATGTAAGAAGATCTACATTGAGAGAAACAAGGCATGACACCTGGTTCCTCGACCTGCAGATCGAACTATCATAAGGACCAAATGGGTATTTAGGAAAAAACTT
Source organism: Nicotiana paniculata (assembly GCA_005239505.1). NCBI lineage: Eukaryota > Viridiplantae > Streptophyta > Magnoliopsida > Solanales > Solanaceae > Nicotiana > Nicotiana paniculata. The sequence continues at coordinate 31,933 of ML355739.1, read as the reverse complement.
GATGAGTTTGGAAATACAACAAGAAACAAGGTAAGGCTTGTAGCTCAAGGCTACAATCAGGAAGAAGGGATTGATTATGATAAAACATTTACTCTAGTTGCTCGAATGGAAGCTATTAGAATTCTTATTACCTTTGCATCTCATATAGAAATCACACTTTTCCAAATGGATGTCAAAATTTCATTTCTGAATGGCTTCCTGAAAGAAGAAGTTTATGTCAAGCAGCCTCTTGGATTCAAGTATCACGAGCATCCTGAGCATGTGTTCAAGATGGACAAGGCATTATATGGGCTAAAGCAGGATCCCCGGTCTTGGTATGAAAGGTTATCAAAACTTCTTCTAGAAAATGGTTTTACAAGAGGGAAACTTGACAACACTCTTTTTCTTAAGAAACGAGGGAGGAACATGCTTATTGTTCAAGTATATGTTGATGATATCATTTTTGGAGCCACAACTGACTCTCTTTGTGAAGAATTTGCAAAACTCATGGGGAGTGAGTTCGAGATGAGTATGATGGGAGAATTTAATTTCTTCCTGGGACTTCAAGTGAAGAAATCTAAAAAGGGAACATTGATAAGTCAATAGAAGTACATTAAGGAGTTGCTGAAAAGGTTTGACATGGAAGCATCAAAAGTTATTGACACTCCCATTACCACAGCTACGCGTCTAGACATAGATGAACCTGGTTCCCCTGTAAATCAGACCATGTATAGAGGAATCATAGGATCGCTCCTGTATCTCACTACAAGTAGACCAGACATTGTGTTCACTGTGGGTCTCTGTGCAAGGTTCCAATCAAATCCAAAGGAGTCTCATCTAAAGGCTACTAAAAGAATATTGAGATATCTTAAAGGAACGCAGGACATGGTTCTCTACTATCCCTCAGGTGACAACTTTGAGATCATTGGGTATGTTGATGTTGATTATGCAGGTTATCTAGTGAACAGGAAAACCACGCCTGGAATGGCACATTTTATGGGTTCTTGTCTCATCTCATGGGGTACAAGGAAGCAAAACTCAGTGGCACTCTCAACTACTGAAGCAGAATATGTAGCAGTTACTTCTTGCTGTGTTCAACTACTGTGGATCAAGCAACTGTTGGAAGACTTTGAAGTATACTCAGATTGTGTACCTCTCTTGTGTGATAATACAAGTGCACTAAACATGGCCAAAAATCCAGTCCAACACAAGAGGACCAAGCACATTGATGTACGTCATCACTTCCTCAGGGACAATGTTGGAAAAGGGCTCATCTATATGAAGTTTTGCAGCACTGGAGATCAGATTGCAGACATCTTCACCAAAGCCCTGAGCAGAGAACATTTTGAAAGAAATCGCTTGGCGCCGGGGTTGATAAAACCCAACTGAGAACCTGGTTACCCAATGATTGTTTATGAAAGAAATGTACAGGTAAAATTAGCTAAAAGTGTTTTCTGGCAAAATCTAACTCATTTATATACCGTTAAAAGTAGACATGCATGATGATTACAGAGCAGCTGATTCAGTGCATGCTGGTAAAAGGGGTTAATCTTACACTTGCAAGACCTGCCAGGGAACCTGGTTCTCCTGGCACGGTTTAGTAGCTTCTTTGTTTTCTCATACATAATTTTCAATGGATAAAAATAATGCCACATCACCAGTGTATCAATCTCTTTACTATGTGTATTTTAAACCAAAACATCTCACCTATTACTGAACGACCTGACTTCCCAAAAATTATCGTTGTTTCATAACCGGTCCCTCGCCTCTCATAAATACATCTATCAATGTCACAAACCCTTCACTTCAGCTTCAAAATTTTCACTCCATTTCTTCTCTTCTCAGACCATTACTCTCTCCAGTGAACTCCACCATGTCTGAAAATCAAGAAAACCCGATGTTCTCAACAATATCCCCATCGAGTCCACACCAGTCGAAACTCCAGTGGTAGACTCCTCACCCAAAACAACCACCAGTCCAAACCCTAGAGCAGAAACTCCCCATACTCTGTTTTATTTCCTGCCCACTCAGGTCCTGGTTCAAAAAAGTTTGTGGCTACCAGATCTCCTCCAGTCTTACCGGTAAAACAGAGTGAATAGGGTGAACAGGGAAACTTTTTCTTAGAGGAAAATCAGGAAACATCGACTCTCGTTATAGAAGATAACTTAAGTGCAAACCAAGAGGTTAGTCCTGACAATGTTGAGACAACCATGACAGGTCATGATTCTACAGGTAACACTCCTCCTTCTGTTGATACTTCCATGGAACCACAAGAAAATAAGGCAACAGAAAATATGTTCTCTATAGCTGCTGAAGGGGTTTTTGTTGAGGAAGGTGTAGGGGGTCTGAGCCTCAGGCCATAATAAATGGGAGAGACCTTGTGGCGGTGGAAAATTCAGCATAGGATGATACAACTAGGGTCCCTAATGATGGACCTGATCCCTCCAAAGAGGATCCAGGTCAGGGATCATCTCCTCAGGTGAGTATTGATCCTGCTCTTTCTCCATATTTCTATGTTGAACCCTTGCCTATGGTGGTGCTTGAGATGCGGTCTGATAGTGAAGAAGATTTGGATGATATGGAGATTTCGAGTTTTATCAGGGCTAGGAGTAATCCAATTGCAACTCCATAGCCAACCCCTAAGCGATCCACTACACGGTTGCAGAAAAAAGAGGCTTTAGATTCTGCTCTCAATAAAAGTCAAAGGAGTCAAAGAAGGAGAAAGTTGGTAAATGATGGAAAAGCTGTAAATGAAAAGATTGTTCATGTGGTTAATGTGGATAAGGAAGCTGAAGAGGATTCCTTGACTCGCAAGCCCTCAAGGAAGAAGCACTCTCTCTCACAATCCAAAAGGAACACTTCGACAAGTGTTGAGAGTCCAACCAAGAGTGTTGAGGCTATTTTTAGTGAAAAGTTTGTGGAGAAATCTGGAGATAAGGCAGTGAAGGAGAAAGGTGGAAAGTCTAATGATGAAGAAGTGAAATTCTGGTAAACATATGCATGAAAAGTCAGTGGAGAAGGTAAAGTCTATTCGCAAGTCAGTGAAAAGAAAAGTGGATGATGATGAGGAACCTGGTTCCTCCAGGAAACCAAAAGTGGGTGAGTGTCTGAGTTATGGGAAAGAGAAGTTGAGAAATCAAAAGGTGCTATAGGGCCGCATGTTTTCCCCTGACATTGTGGATCTTGCTGGGATGAGGCAGTTGGTAGAAATTTGTGAGTTCCAACAGTGGACTCATTTGCTTACAAATAATGTCTGAAAGGTGTATGAGGAATATATGCGGAGTTTTTATGTCGACCTCTTCACAGTTGAAGATGATCACATTTGTATGTTAGTAAATGGGGTGGATATAGTGATGGACTATGCGTGTTGGGGTCAATTTTGGGTGTTCCTGCTGAAGGAATGTCGTCTGTTCAGGGTGCCTGCTCGTCAAATTTCAGAAATGCCATTGTCAAGGACAAGGCAATACAACAGGGGGAACAGGTGCATAAGAAGGCACTCCTTCCAGTATATCAGTTGATTTTTGAGATGGTTAACAAAGTGTTGTTTCCCCGCGCTGAGAGGAGATCTATTACGTCCAAAGCTGACTTGGTCCTTATGGAAGCCTTGGATGGTTTTACCACCATCAATCTGCCTGGGATAGTGATTGAGTATATGCAAAAGGTGGCAGACTTTAAGGATGGCAACCATGGGCTACCTTATGGGTTTCTTCTCATAAAGGTCTTTGAGTTATTCAGAGTGCCCCTAGGACAGGCTAAAGTGGGCACTAAAAAGCAAACCTTCTCCAAGACCACTCTTGAGGAGTGTGAGTGTATTGACAAGGTCGGAGGAGTTGGAAGCACCTCTACTATCTCTCAACTGATAAATGCTCAGAATAGTACCACAGAAGAGATCTAGAAGTTGAAGGCAAGGTATGCCATTCTTGAGAGTCAGCTTAGTCAGTTACAAGAGGCACCAGGTTCTAGTAGTTCTCACAACTCAGAGGTTGCCCGCCTGACGAAGGAGAACTAAGCTAAGGAAACAGGTGGAGGACCTGAAAGAAAGACTTCTCAATGAGAAAATGTCCGCGAATGCTCGCATGGATATTGTACTCAAAACGCTTGCCCCCTCCTCGAAGCCCTCTTCCTCCAATCCCCCTAAGTAGTGTCCCCTTCAGTGTCCTGTTTCCAGTGTCCGTCTCTTATGAATGTTTCTGATGATGTTTCTTTTTTGTTGGTACTTGTTTACTTTTGGAATTATGGATGGTAGAAATGAATCTGCTCCCGTTTGTAAAATCCTAATTGTTTTATGGAAGCTTTTCCCTTTTTGTCGTGTATAATATTGTTATTTTGTCTCTGTTTTCTATCATATTTGTGTGCACACAAGTGGCATGAGTTAACCACGCTAGACTTCTATTTGCAACTTACTTAGTATTATTCTTTTTATGATGCCAAAAGGGGGAAGATTTTGCAAAATTGAATAATGATGTGCACTGATTAAGGGGGAATACAGATTCAAGGGGAACTAAATGGCCTTCCTGGTTCACTATCTGGTTTTTGTGGTTCTTCATAGGATTTTCAATTATAAGTTTGTCATCATCAAAAAGGGGGAAATTTATAGGTTATAAGTGCCTTTGTTTTATGTTTTGATGATCTAACAAACTTAATGTCAAGAACCAGATGAGGAACCTGATCCGCATTTGGTCCACATTACCAAGCGCATGAAAACAACCAGACTTAAGCTGGAGATGTTCATCTGAACCTCAGAATTTAAAGAATTAACAAGGGAAATAGATGATCTACATTTCCCCAGGTGATTGTACCAAGTCAACTCTCCACAGTTGGAAAGTGACTGATTGCACACGCAACAGTACAACACAGTGCAGCAGTCACCTCCATTGGGAAGGACCTTGTACCAAAGTTGCTTTCATCATTCAAGTGATGTCATCAATGTTATATTAACATTAAACCAATAAAAATACATCACTTGAATACTAGAGAATTCACTCAATCACTCTGTGTGATTGATCATCAAGAAAAATGATTCTCCAGTGTATCAAGAACAAAGAACAACATTGCTACGAGCTAGTTCCCCATATCAAGTTATTGTATGTACTTAGTTGAGTTGTAACTTTGTAATAGTTCTTCAATTGTAATTCCTACTTAGCTTGTTTAGAAGCATTGCTTAGGAAACACTTTTTAAATCATAAACCCTTGTGTTTATGTCTTGGATAGAGTTAGTCGAGTTGTAAAGTCTTTGTAATAGATTTATCACAAAGTGGTTTGTAACAGAGTGTTACAAGTTAGTGAGGGATTAAAGGTTAATTCTGAGGTTACATAGGTTGTAATCTGAAAGTTGCTCAGTAGTGAACTTGAAAATCTACAAGTGTATCCGTAGTTTTTAATCCCGTTGAGCTGGGAATTTTCCACGTAAAAACTCTCAGTGTTATTATCTTTCTGTTGTGGTTGTGTAATCCGTGAAACTAATAGAGAACCTAGTTCTCTATGTAGTTTGGTGGACCCTCGAATTCAATTACGTACTGAACCAGTATAAAACTCATGTGTTCTCAATCTTTAAATTCCTTGCAATTTACTTTTCATCGTCAATCAATCATGTTAATAAAGAAAAGTCTACTAAGTCTCTTCTAAGTCGACTAAGTTTTTTTAATTAATTACAATTCACCACTCGCCCTCCCCCTTATACTTTCAATTGGTATCACAGCAAGGCTCACAAACTTTTCTTAACAGCAAGTGAAGAAAATATTATGGGATCAAATACAGTCGTTGGAGTGTTATTCCAAGAAGGAACTTCTCAGGTACGACCCACGTACTTCAATTTCAGCACTTTTCTCACTAGAAAGTACGCATGGAGACCTACACTATGTCATATGACATTAAATTTTGGTGCGTGATCAAAAAGGGAAATATTCCAATTCCGCCAAAGAAGGATGACCGTGGTCAAGTCATAGTATCATCTGATCCTCTTGATTTAGATGAATACACTAAAGAACAATTGGTTGTTATGCAAGTGAATGCTAAGGCAAAAAATCTGTTGTACAATGTTATCAGTTGTGAATAATATGAAAAGATATCAAGATGTGAAACTGCAAAGGAAATGTGAGATAAATTATTGGCCACGTATGAATGAACCAACAAAGTGAAAAAACAAGGATCAATATCCTAATTCGAGACTATGAATTATTTCAAATGAAAGGTGGAGAATCAGTAGAGGAAATGTTTTCCAGGTTCAGCATAATCCTTGGAGACTTAAAATCATTTGGTAGACCAATAAAAAGTGGAGAACAAGTCAAAAATATTCTAAGAAGTCTTCCCATGATTTGGCAACCCAAAATCATTTCTTTGGAATGTCAGGATCTTTACAAAATGTCATATGATGAACTTAGAGGTGATCTAATTACGTTTTATAAAACACACTTAGACAAGCAAGTTCAACAAGAAAGAAAAATACAGTCGCGTTCAAAGCAACCTTGGCTAAATCAGAAAAAGAAGAAGAAGAAGAAGAAGAAGAAGAAGAAGAAGAAGAAGAAGAAGAAGAAGAAGAAGAAGAAGAAGAAGAAGAAGAAGAAGAAGAAGAAGAAGAAGGAGGATGATGAGGAGGAGGAGGAGGAGGAGGAGGAGGAGGACAAGATAAGAACATAGCTATGCTTTCCAAAGTTGTAACAAGCATGATTAAGAAGAATAGAAATAACAGAAGAGGTAAATCAAACTTCAAAAAAGGTAAGATGAACAATGATAACGACAAAAATGATGGAAGATGTGATGAGTGTGGAAAAGATGGACACATCCAAGCTAAAAGATCTGAACTGAAAAAGAAACTTAGCACGAACTTTAAAAAGACGAAATCCTTTGGAGCTTGGAGTGATGAAGATGAATCTGATCACAAAGAAATCGCCAACATGTGCTTTATGGCCATCAACGAAGATAGCGATGAAGACTAAGGTGAACTTGGTCTTCACGGAAGACGAAGGTACAAGTGAGGTACGTATTCCTACATGTCCTAACTGTCATGAAATCCAAGAATTTATTGACATTGATCTTGCAGATATTGAGAAAGTTCTGAATGAACTACGAAAAATTCAAAGAGAAAAGAAAGATTGGGCTTTGAAGTTGGAAGTGTGTGAAATTGAGAGAGAGATATTTCAAGATGAAATTAATGAACTTCAACTTCAACTGAATGGATTACGAATATCCACCAGTCATAGTTCAGTTAGATTGAATCAGTTTGTTCCTCATAAATCTCCGACTAGTACTAGAAATCTTTCTTCATGCACTTAGTGTGGAAAAAATGGGCACAAATCTAACCATTGCAGGTTTAGAATCAGAGGAGAAAAAGCCTCTGCAAACTCTAATAACCCCTCATGTTTCTATTGTGGAAAACCCGGTCATACCTCTAACCATTGTAGGTTTAAGAACAACAGGAGATGGGTCTGGAAACCCAAGCCATCTAGTCAAGCTAATACTCAGAACACTAACCATTCAGGACCCAAGCATGCTTGGGTACGTAAAAACAAGTAATTTTCTTTTTTGAAAGAACAGTGCAAGAAGAATAAAAAGGGAAATGGTATCTTGACAGCGCGTGTTCCATACATATGACTGGTGACAAATAACTGTTCAAGACAGTCACCAAATTAGATGGATGAACTGTCACTTTTGGAGACAAATCAAAAGGGAATATCATTAGAGTTGGAAGAGTCCCTCTCAGCTCAACATGTAATGTAGACGAAGTATACCTGGTTGATGAACTTGATTACAACCTTCTCAATATCAACCAACTATGTGACAATGACTATGAGGTTCATTTTTAAAAATATGGTTGTTTTGTTGAAGACGAATCACGTAAAGTTATTCTTTCTGGAAATAGAGACAGAAACGTTTATACTATCAGTAACATAGATAGTCTTGGTAATCAAATTTGTCTAGCTTCTATGATTGATGATCCCTGGGTATGGCATAGAAAGCTTAGTCATGATGCATACTATTCAAAAACTTTCCAAACGTGATCTTGTCATTTGTCTTCCAAAAATAAAATTTTAAAAGATCATATTTGTGATGCATGTCAATTAGGAAAACAAACTCGTTCATCTTTTAAAATCAAAAATATTGTTTCTACTACTAAACCTTTTCAACTATTGCATATGGATTTGTTTGGTCCAACTAGAACTGCTAGTATTGGTGGTAGAAAATATGATTTTTTTTTATCGTAGATGATTTTTGTCGTTTCACTTGGGTTATTTTTCTGAGCCATGAAGATGAAGCCCTAAGGAATTTTGAAGTCTTCTGTAAGAAGGTACATCAGTGATATTACATTTCTATTATTAGAAGTGACCATGGAGGAGTGTTCGAAAGCAGAGCCTTTGAAAACTTCTATAGTGATCAAGGAATCTCTCATAACTTCTCTTCGCCAAGACACCCAAATAGAATGGAGTGGTAGAATGTAAGAACAGAACTTTGCAGGACATGGCAAGAACCATGATTGTAGAAAACTCTCTACCTCACCATTTTTGGATAGAAGCTGTAAGCACAACGTTTCATATTATCAACAGATGTATGATTCGACCCATTCTTAAAAAGACTCCATATGAGCTATGGAATGGTAAGAAACCTAAAATCAATTACTTTCACTCATTTGGATGCAAATGCTTCATTCACAATAATGAAAAAGACAATTTGGGTAAGTTTGATCCAAGAAGCGACGAAGGTATTTTTCTTGGATATTCTTCCTCAAGTAGAGAATATAGAGTATTAAATAAAATAACTTTAATTGAGAAATCCATTCATGTTGTTTTTATGGATACTAACCCTCGCTTAAGGAATGAAAAACTTCCTGAAGATGAGGAAATATCTATTGTCCCAAAATCTGTTGTTACAGGAAAAGACACTCACGATCAGTCAACCAATCAGCAAAATCAGTCAACTGAGGAGCACATTGAGGTCGAGGAGCCATCCTCTGCTGAACAGTCAACCATTATGGAAAAGGAGCCAGTCACAGGTGTTCCAAATGAATGGAAAAGTGAACCTGGATATCCCCACAAGTTCATCATTGGAAATCCATAATAAGGTATCACTACCAGAAGATCAACTCTCATATGGCCTTAATATCACAACTTGAGCCAAAAAAGGTTGATGAAGCTCTTAAAGATGACTACTGGGTCAAAGCCATGAAAGATGAACTTTATCAATTTGAAAAAAAATAAAGTGTGGGATTTGGTTCCAACACCATCAAATGCTTCCATTGTAGGAACTAAATGGGTTTTTAGAAATTAGCTTAATGAATCTGGTCAATTAGTTCGTAACAAAGCAAGACTAGTTGCTCAAGGTTACTCTCAGCAAGAGGTAATCGTCTACAATGAAACATTTGCACCTGTACCAAGATTAGAATCCGCTCGAATACTACTTGTTTTTGCTGCTCATAAAGGATTCTGGCTATTTCAAATGGATATAAAAAGTGCCTTCCTGAATGGATATAGCTCTGAAGAAGTGTACATGAAGCAACCTCCTGGCTTTGTAAGTAACAACTTCCCAAACCATGCATCAAGTTGTCTTAAAGCTCTATACGGACTCAAGCAAGCCCCTCGATCCTGGTATGAAAGACTAAGTTCTTTTCTCTTAAATCAAGGTTTCAAACGAGGTAATATTGATACAACCTTGTTTATTAAGCGCTCAAATTAAGGTAATCTTATTACTCAAATTTATGTAGACGATATCATTTTTGGGAGCCCAAGCTCTGTATTATGTGAAGAATTTGCTCATATTTATGAAAGGAGAATTCGAAATAAGCATGATAGGAGAGCTAACTTTATTTATTAGGTTGAAAATCAAACGATCTCCCAAAGGGATTTTTATTAGCCAAACCAAGTACACCAAGTAAATCATAAAGAAGTTTGGTACGTAGAATGCAAAGCCTATTGGAACTCCAATGAGTCCAACAACTACGCTTGACGAAGACAAGAATGGGAAAAATGTGGATGAAACAATGTATATAGGAATAATTGGATCTTAAATATATCTCACTTCTAGTCGACTAGATATAATGTTCAGTGTATGTAAGTGTGCAAGATTTCAGTCGGCTCCAAAGGAATCTCATCTGACTGCAGTTAAACGCATTATTAGATATCTGATTGAGACTATTGAATTAGGATTATGATATGCTCATTCTAACAATTTTGATTTAAAAGGTTTTTTTAGATGCAGATTTTGTAGGTGACATGATTGACATAAAAGTACTAGTGGCACATGCCAATTGTTGGGAAATGCTTGAATTTCCTGGCATAGCGAGAAACAAAATCGTGTTGCCTTGTCAACTACTGAAGCAGAATATTTAGCTGTTGTAGGCTGTTGTACACAAGTTCTTTGGATCATGCATCAACTTCTCGATTATGATTTATCTCTTACCTCTACTCCTATATTCTATGATAATACAAGTGTTATATGTCTGTAAAAAAATTATGTGCATCATTCTAGAGAAAAACATATAGAAATTAAGCATCATTTTATTCGTGATCATGTTGCAAAAGGTGATATCTTGTTAGAGATCATTAGTACTGTGTTTCAACTTGCTGATATTTTTACAAAACCTCTTTCGGAAGAAAGATTTTGTCTACTGCGTAAAAAGATTGGTATTATGTCTATTATGTAAAAAATCTTCTGTATCTTTGTAGAATATTTTACTTCCCTTTTTAGTTTGCTTGATTGATGAGTGTATTAATTTCATGTGAGTTCTATTATTACACTTCCATTGGTGTCGCCGAAGCAACTCCTCAAAAGTGTCACTCCAATATGAACCTGCCCTTTCCTCTAACCGATGCAACCTTTCAACCTTACAAAAGCCTAGATAAGTAACTATTTCCTCTCTCATTCTCCATCACTTCTTACCAATTCCTCTACCATGGCAAAGAGAAACCTCTCATCTTCCACTGCCACAAGACGAAGTAGACGATTTCAAAAAACCTAAAATCCTGAAGAAATCGTCGACCTTGAATCATCCGTTGATTCATACTTCCTCAAAACTGATAATGAAAATAGTGACTCATCGGAGGATCTTCTTATTTTCCAGAAAAAGGTAGGAAAAAGACCTATGGAGCAAACCCCCAAAAAGCCTGCATGCAAGAAAGGGAAAGTGGAAAGCAAAAACTTTGGGTTTGAGGATAAACTGAACTTCTATGGACAAGTGAGAAATCAAGGTTTGAGTATTTTAAGTATAAATCTATAGCTTATGGACATTTTTTAAGTCTCTCTCTCTTATGAAAAATCTGCATTGCGATGTGATTACTATATTTGATTTTGTCACGACCCAAATACTTAACATGTCGTGATAGCGCCTATCGTGGAACTAGACAAGACGACATTCTCAATATGCTTTAAATATATAACAGAAATGAGTTAAGGCAATTAAATTAATCGGAGGTTTCCATAATAACGGGGTAAAAACCCAAAACACATGCGGAATAATAGCCCGACATCGGGGTGTCACTAAGTCATGAGCATCTAACTACAGTCCAAAAATAGAATCTACTACAGTTTGTGCCAAATTCCAATACAAGAGAGAAAATATAATAAGAAAGGAGAAACAAGGACTGCAGATGCCGGCATCTACCTCGTAAGTCTCCAATAATCGGCTCGTGCACGAACTCAGCAACCGCCAGAACCATACACACCTGGATCTGCACATGAAGTGCAGGGTGTAGCATGAGTACAACCAACTCTCCAAGTAACAGAATTAAATAAGGAATTGAGATGCAGTGACGAGCTATGAAAATACAGTTCATTTCAAAAGTTTTCAGTAAAGAGTGAACATGCTTCCAAATCCGGCAGTTTAAGTCAAATCAGTTCGAGTTCAAGTTAACCAGATATAAATCTTTCAGAAAATCCTCAACAACGACAGATAACAGCTAAGTGCAACAATAATTAAAAGCAAGTACAGCCTCTCAAGGCAATAGTCACTCAACTCATCTCAACAGCTCATACTCGCGACCCTCAATACGTACTCTCAATAGATACATGCACTCACTGGGGGTGTACAGACTCTGGAGGGGCTCCTTCAGCCCAAGCGCTATATTGCTGAGGCGTGCAGCCTGATCCAATCTTGTTACGGCGTGCAACCCGATCCATAATATATAAACATATATACAGCCCGAAGGCTTGTTGCGGCGTGCAACCCGATCCATATACATAAATATAGCCATAAGGCTTGTTGCGGCGTGCAACTCGATCCATATACCTTACATAGCTCACAGCTCGGCACTCAGAACCTATCTCAGTCACTAACTTCTCCAGCCTCTCGGGCTCACAAAATATCATAATAATCAACCCAAACAGAGAATACAACAAGTATCAACAAGAAATGAGAGGGAACGGAGATATAATACACAAGTAAGATTGTGACTGAGTACAAGAAAGAAATTAGTCATCAATTCAACAAGTATACGACCATTATGGGTCCCAACAGTGATATCATATGGCCTAAGCATGGTTTCCAACATGAAAGACAGTTAGTTGCTTGAAGACAAGGAAAAATAAGTAATAACAATGGACTATTCGACTTTAGAGTCTCCCGGGATGGACCAAGTCTCAATCCCTCACGGTGGACGCTCACATGGCCGCCAACTAGCATGTGCATCACCTCCCAAATATTCATATTATACCAATTCTCGGGGTTTCATATCCTGAAGACCAGATTTAAGACTGTTACTTACCTCAACCGTGCAGAAATCCTACTCCGAAATGCCCTTGCCTCTCGAATCAGCCTCCAAATTCCCCGAATCTAGCCATAAATAGTACGAGATAATCAATATAGGCTAAAAGTATCAACTCCACAAGAAAACTACAAAAAATATGGCCCAAAACCCGAAATCGGCTGAACCCGGCCCCCCGGACCCACATCTCGAAACCCGACGAAAGTCACAAAACCCAAAGCCCATTCACTCCCGAGTCTAACCATACTAAATTTATCAAAATCCGACCTCATTTTCCCCTCCAAAACCCCCAAAACTCATTTTCAAATTCTCAAGCCCTAAACCCCTAAATTTCCAACTCAAATCCCTAATTAAATGATGAAGAAAGCCATATATTCAAGAAATTTAGACTTATCCGGGTGGAATCACTTACCCCAACGTTTTCCTGGAAAATCCTCAAAAATTGCCTCTCTCCTGAGCTTCTCAAGTCCAAAAATCGAGAATGAAAGTCCAACCCTCGAGCTGATGGTTTTTTGCCCAGGAAATACCGCACCTGCGAACCTCTTGTCGCTTTTGTATTGCCGCACCTGCGAAAATCCAACAACAGGTGCAGATTTCACTTAAAACCCCAGGCTCCGCTCCTGCATATCTGTGCTACATCTGCGCCTATCTTAGATGCGGGAATCCATCGCACCTGCAGCCATCCACTGCATATGCGCCCAGCTGTCCGCATCTGCGACCCTCGTAGGTGCGGGAAAGTCTTCACACCTGCAACTTTTGCCCAGGTCTTTCTTGGCCGTATCTGCGGCTCCTTCTTCACTTCTGCGGACTCGCACTTGCGGTTCCCGATCTGCAGGTGCGATTACACCAGCAATAGCAACACTTCAGCTACTCTTTCAATTCTAAAATCAAGTTCGAAACCTCCCGAGTTCCACCCGAGGCCCCCAGGACCTCAACCAAACATTCCAACAAGTCATATAACCCCATGTGAACTTAGTCGAACCTCCAAATCACTCAAAATAACATCAAAACACCAAATTACACCCAGATTCAAGCCTAAAGAACTTCTAAACTTTCGAATTCCGCAAACGACGCCGAAACCTATCAAAACACGTCCGATTGACCTCAAATTTTACACAAAAGTCAAAAATGACACTACGAACCTACTCCAACTTCCGAAAATCCAATCCGACCCCGATATCAAAATTTCCACTGCCGGCCAAAATCGTCAAAATTTCAACTTTCGACAATTCAAGCCTATTTCTATTACGGACCTCCAAATCATATTTCGGACGCGCTCCTAAGTCCAAAATCACCTACCATCTAACGGAACCATCAAAATTCAAATCCGAGTTTGTTTACACATAAGTCGACATCCGGTCGACTTTTTTAACCTAAGCTTCCAATTAAGAGACTAAGTGTCTCAATTCACTCTGAACCTACTCCAGACCCGAACCAACCAATTTGGTAAGACATAATACAGATGTAAAGCATAAAAGAAGTCGAAATGGGGGAAAAGGGTCTATAACTCTCGATACAACCGGGCGGGTCGTTACAGATTTTCAATGCCTTTCTCCTTTGTTTGATACTATTGGAAATTTTGTGTATGAAGAACCTATGAGGATGTTCTATGCTAATCTGTTTGTTAATGAAAAAGATGACTTGGAGTTAATGGTTTTAGGCACTTGGATTGTTCTTGATTCCTATCAATTTGAAAAGAACTTTTCTGCTAAGTTTCATGGCTATGATGTTTTCGTACAAAACTCCTGGCCTATAGACTTTGAAGTTTATTTAGAAGAGGCAAAAGCTATTTTGTTTGAAAACCATCCTGACATTGGTCTTAAAAGTCTCAAGTATGAGCATTGTGTTCCTTCATGATAGCTACTTACTTCCTAGGACTGGGTCTCTCAGCACTTTGACTATAAAAGGCTTGACTGGTTTGTGTGGATTCGTCCGTATATGCTTGAAAGTATAAGGGATATATCTTTTTCTGCTGCTTGTTTACCATATGGCTTGCTCATCTCACATATTCTCGAGGTCATGAAGGTTGATTTGGCACCTTTCTCGCCTAAGCACATTACAAGCACCTATGATAAGCTAGCCTTTGCTATGATGGTTTACACTTAAGAGATGATGGATGGGTCAGACGTGCCAAGGTTGAAAGTGATCTAGCATAGGTTGAAGCACCCACTAAACCAATAGAGCCTCAGTCGACTATTACCAACAACCTAAAGTAGATTCAGCAAAGTCTAGATGGGGTAAGAATCATGCTCATTGCGATGAAAGAACATGTGGACAAGATCAGGGAAGTCACCAAAGAAACAGGTACAGATGTGGTTATGCTTATGATGGACATGGGATCCACAATGAGGCAAGGAATCAGGGCATTTAACTCCACGACATAAAAGATGGACAGAATCACCAAAGAAGTTGAAACCTCCTATGACTTTTTCTGCACCAAAGTGATCAATACCCTAAAATACTTTCTGGGGAGGAACTAAGGTAGTTGTTTGTGTGCTTAAAACATTTTTTTGCTCTTTGCTTGTTTTTATTTTGTGAACTACTTTTGCTTTTGTCTGTAAGAACCATCACCATGTGCTTAAGTTGAAGGCATAACCTCTGCTACCCTAACTACTTTGTTAATTATTTACCTTGTTATATTTGTTCTCTCTGCACTTGCTTCTTTATTTTTGATTGATGTCAAAGGGGGAGAAACGTGATGAGTAAACCAGAGCAACAACTCAGGGGAAGAAACACATCAGTTTACATGGTAACAACTCGTGGGGGGGGGGGATCTTAAGTTATGAAAGGGAAGTATACTTTGTTTACTCTTTTTTTATTGTCATTATCAAAAGGGGGAGATTTTTACACCTAAGTTTCAATGATGACAATACTGCAAATCTAACTGCATCTATTTAATTGCATGAAATTAGGAGGGCAGTACTACTTCTAAGGAAGTTCTTCTGTTAAATATATCATAAAGGAAACAAGATCAAATGCAGCAAGATAAATGCTAAATTAGAGGACGTCAAGGCCATCAAAAAGGAAACAAAATCAAGAAGCCGCTAAAGGAAGTCAGACCCTACTTCAAGGATTTATTTGGAGTCTGGAGATACTGAAGATTGATCGACCCAGTCAAGCCACAAATCACTCCCTTGATTCTGGCAATCCTGCTGATAAAGAAAGGTCGACTAAGTCTCTTCTAAGTCGACTAAGTTTTTTTAAGTAGCTACAATTCACCCCCTCCCCCCCCCCCCCCCCCCCCCCCCGTACTTTCAATAATGACATCCCTTGACTTCTTGATGAGTTTGTTTCTTTATATTTTGACTCCCCTTAATAAAAATCGTGGCTCCGCCACTGGTGGACTGGACTATGGCAACTGCCCAATAGTCTAATCAGTAAGGACTATAAATCTATACTTTTGTCCACAACTTATAACATCAAAACTTCATCAACCAAGTTTGCAAGTATTCCATTGTGTTTTTCCTTATTCCTTGATGAGGAGATGGGGTTGGTGTAAAACTGTAAATGAGGCAATAAAATGCATCCATGCAAAAATAGTCGATAGGAGAACTATATTTCATATTTATCACGCCCCCTTTTTCCCTCTCCTTTCGGATCGGTTAGGGTTTTTGACATTATTGGGACAACTCGTTTCCTTTTGGAAAACGGGGCATGTAAGGAATTGAATAGTCGCCACCTAACGACTTAAGGTGCGTTAGGGCACCTACTAAGGGTCATTATAACACAGATTTTAATAACCATAGATTGGGTAAGGGCTTGAAATTACTTCAAGGGGAAGGTGTTAGGCACCCCTCAAAGTCCACAATTGTGGTTCCCGGCCAAACAAGCTTTGTGAATTTAAACAAGTAGCAAATAAGCTTAAACAAATAAAGGTTTTGAAAAGATTCGCAGTCTAAGCACACATGTGAAGTAAAGTTTTAGAAGATTTAAAGTCTAAGCATATATAAGGTTTTTAAAGATTTACAGTCTAAGCATTCATGTGTAAGGGATAGGGGAGTCCTAGGTTGTTTATCCTATAGGATCACATCAGTACAATTCCTGGTAAACACTCATCGGAAAGGGGCTACACGTGGCATTAGTGCACCGGCCATCATATCCATAGCTACCCTTTCCCACCCGATTATTTAAGCAAGTGTTGTTTAACGACCTCTATGCGTGTTGTTACCCGTCCCTTATTAATGGTCCTGGAGGAAATTAGGACCTCTATCTATAGGCAGTTCTAGACAGACCTCTAAGGTTTAAAAGGAGAAAATACTAGGTGACAGGCAAGAACAAATAGGACTTTATCCAATAAATTCAAGAAAGA
Organism: Nicotiana paniculata; assembly: GCA_005239505.1. Lineage (NCBI taxonomy): Eukaryota > Viridiplantae > Streptophyta > Magnoliopsida > Solanales > Solanaceae > Nicotiana > Nicotiana paniculata. The sequence goes on along the minus strand of ML355739.1, from coordinate 14,956 downwards.
AAAATTAAGAGGCTCAGATTTACCTCCACAGATAATGCACGTAAACAACACAACTCAAACACAAACAAGAAGCATTTTTATTAGACAGGATCCTAAAGCATGATGTCTAAGAGAATATCAAAACACAGAAGATATGCAGTTTTATTTATAAACCCAGAAGCAGGGGCCCTAATCAATTTGCCTACTGATTTTAAGCTTGTTAACCATTAAGCAGTAAACACAAAAGAAACACTTTTCCAGTTTTATAAAGGTTGATTACATAAGGCTTGCCTACGCGTGGGAGGTAATGCACAATAGTTACCAGAATTGTTAAAAATTGTTTAGAAGTTGTTATACCTAAAGCATGTTGTTCTAAGTGTTGCAAAATACAAGGATTATTACAAGTTTATTTAAACACAATGATCAAATGTGAGACTGTCTTATATCTTCTTTTTCATGCATCAGTAGTTTAACTAGGCGTGGCTGGGCGAGATCCTAAAGCATGGTATCTACTATGCACATAGAAATGCATAATGGTTGCAGAATTCCTAAAGCATGATTTCTAAATGCACAAGAAGTTACAGCATAATTTTAGGATGTGCAGGAGCAACATTTTTATGTTAATTCTATTATTTAGCCTAGAAGCAGGATTTCTAAGTGATAAATAGGGGCAAATGAGATGCTGAAGCAGTAAACCTAAAACATGATATCTAATGCATGACATGCTTAGAATGTATTGGTCCTAAACATGGATTTTAATGCATATATAGGAAATGTAAACCTAAGGCATGGTTTCTACCCATTGATATTGATAACATATGTAGATACCCTCCCATTTTCACTAGCCAGCCCCAATATTAGTTTAGAATAATTATTACAAACCAATATTGAATGAATTACATAGATAAATAAAAATAAGAAGTTACACTATAGGGAGCCAAAAACAGGCCCAGATTTCCAGACCCTCAAATGCCCAAATGTTTCATAAACTTTCTCATATCCGGTGTGTCAGAGTTCCCTAAAGACCTCAAGGGATCCCGGGCAGTGCTAACACCTAGATTTCACCACCATAACTGAGTAAGTGCAGTGTAGAAGTGCCAGCTCCAATGCATCAGTGTTCAGAGGGATCTCATAGGTATCCCTAAGCAGTCACACATTGGAGAGGTGGAACTTAAAGACCTAAGAGTAGAGTGAGAGTGTTTGACATAGTTTTGAAAGGGTTTGATAGGAAAACAATTCTGGAAAGAGACTCAGTAGAAATAGTTTTATAAAATAAGATAGAGTTGTTTAGTAAAACAGCTTTTGACGAGAGTAGGGCAATTAACAAACACAGATCAACCACAGAAGCAAAGCATGTTCAACATCACACATAGAACAAACCTTCACACAGGGGTGATGGGAACTGGGGACACATAGCACATAATGTACAATCATAGGAGTTCTTGCAAGGAATAGCATGAAATCCAGAATCAACACAGAATCAAGCAACTTAGGGTACAAATTGTTTTGCCAAAGAAAGGTTCATACTAGAAATCAGATAAACACATAATTGAACAGAGTCACATTGAGACATACTACAAAAATGGGGTAACTATATTCATGATGATCCTAAGGGGAGTAATACATAACATAACATGCTAGATGGACAAAAATGTAAACATGTCAACTACAGGTTGCACAGCAAAACTATAGATAGAAACAAACTAGAAACAGGATAGACTGAAGCAGTAAAAGAAACATATTGGTTTTGGGACTTGAATTGAAATTAGAACATACCAGTAAAGAAGATAGCAAACACAAAAGTGAAGAATAGGAGAGAATAATAATTAGCCTTGGATTACAGCCGGCTAACTCAGAACAGTAGCAAGTAACAAAGAAGGAGAGCAGAAAGCTCTGAGTGTGAGAGATAGTTTTTGAACCAATGTGTTCATGTGTTTGTGTTAATGAGAGAGCATATATACATATAGTAGTTTGAAACTAGATAGAATAAGGTAAGAATCACAATTAAGCAGTAATTATGGAACTAGGTATCACTTAGTATAAAATCAGCATAGATACTCCCTCAATTAAAGGAGTTAACTTCAAACGGTAGAATGCAGGTGGCAAATAATAAAATATACCATTTATGACTGGAATATAACACATAAGGAAATAATTTCAGCACAATACAAGTATAGAACATGTAATTGAGGCTAGGTTCAGAAGATTCTAATTAAGGAAAATACCTAAGAATCAGTTGACAGCATAGTCGACAAAAAAACAAGGCAAGAAGATAACTTAGAGGTTGAAAATCAATAGAGAATATCACAAGAGATTAGTGAAGGATATCAATCACAGGGAATCAAGGATTCAAATAGGAAATAGTACTGATTTAGGGGAAATTACCATAAGTCTCTATGAATAAGTAGGATAAACACATAATAGGCGAGAAGAGGCAAAAATCAGAAAATCCTAATGAGCACAGTAGTAAAAACCTCATAGAATCAGGGATTCAACTAAAATAGTAATGAATAGAAGACTTAAATGTACAAACATAATATAAGCGAAAGAAGAAAAAATCAGAAACCCTAATGAACATAGTATGGTAAAATCACAGAAACTGAGAATGTTCATGAGAAACAAACACATATACAGATTAAACGAATAAATCATCAAAGACAAACTCAGAACCCAGGATTAAGACCAAGAACTTAGGGTTTTAACATAATAAATCAAATAAAAGGGGAAAAGCATGAATAAACGTTTAAGCATAGTAAGAATTATAGAATAATAATAAAAATCAGAAGGAAACCCCATTTTTAAAAGGGGTTAAGAAACCCTAGTTTGAAGACGAAGAGGTATTTTGAAAAATCGGAAAGATCTTTAAGGAAAACAGAAAAATAACTCATGAGACTCTTAGATTTGTTACAGATCTAAGAAGTCAAGAGCTAAAATTAGGGTTACAGAGAGAGAACCCAGAGAATCGGGCTTAGAAACCATAGGTTTTAGCCGGAGATAGAAGGATCTTACTCGGACAAGCCAAGGGTGGCCTGAGAACGGCCAGAATCAGACCATAGGTGTGAGTTGAACAATTGTTGGTCCCTTGAGGACCTTAGGATAGCAATAATCCGGCACGGGGGAAGCCATGGAGTCTAGGGGTGGTGGTGGAACCACCATTGTTACCGGCGAGCCAACGGGCGGCGAGTATAAGAGCAGGTTTTTAGCAGAGAGAGCTTGAGAGAGATGAGAGGATGTAATGACGGAGGGGGAAGAGAGAATGAGAGAATGGGAATGAGGGTTTGACGGGGTAGTCTTTAGGGTTAATTAAGGTAAGAAGAGATCTGGTTCGTTGATCAAAATTGATCAACGGTCCAGATTAAACAAGACATTGGGTCGGGTGGAATTAATGGATTGGGCCTGGTATTTGGGTTGTTTTAATCAGGTAGGTCTGGTTTAGTTTAGGCCATAATTAAAATGAAGATGGCTATTTGTTAAATACCCAATTAAATTACTTAAAATAATTTGTAAAAATAGCTAATAATTTTAAAAACTGAACTTCATGCATAGCAAATATTTTAACATGATTATTCAGTATTTTAAAATACAAATGACTAAATTTTGGTAAAAAATGGTACAAAATTATATGAATGGGCTATAATTGCAAAGTTATTGCAATTATAGCCAAAAGGTGCCAATTTGGCTAATTGTGAAATAATTTGGTCTTAATAGGACCATAAACAATAACTAAAATCAAGAAATGCTTTTGAAATCATTTGTGATGCAACTTTGTAATTATTTATGGGAAATAAAATGTTGGATAAATTAATAAAAATATAGGAAACTTGTGGAAAAATACCAATTGCTATTAATGCATGATTTTGAAGGTATATATTCAATTTAAAAAAATATGTTTTGGGTGAAATTGGGTATCAACAACTGCCCCTCTTTACCCGGATTGGATGAAAGAGTTGTCGGGTAAAGATATGATGGCCAATTTTGATCAAGTGAAATGAATTTGAGAGATTTAGGACCATGCCCTGGTTTCTGAGTTGCCTACATATCCCTGGTTTTACAGGAATCAGGCCGTATGTAGTTCCGGATTCATCGGCGAAGTATACCGATGAAGTTATCGCAAGAGCGGACGCAATATCTAGGGCTGGATGAATGGACGGTTTACGGAAGGGGTTAGGTTTGATATGGCTGCGAGAACTGGAGCGGGATCTCTCCTGCTGGGATAGCCGTTGCTCGCCGGGTTACCTGCAAATAAGAATACCGCAATTGTATATTGTGCATAAATTTAAACATGATATAGGTTCTGTTGGATTATGAAAGTTGTCTTCGGACGGTTAGGGATGACTTCCTCAGACCATGATGTCATGGACCATGAATTGTTTGATGATAGATTCGCAGGCCATGAAATGATGTTCTCGGATCATGAAGATGGTGCCTCTGAACTATGACACCTTTGAATAATGATATGCAAAACCGAGAGAGATCCTCAGGCCATGACATGGTGTCTTCCATCTATGAGGATGGTGTTGTTAGACTATGACGCCTTTGGACAGGTTGGCGATATTTCAGCCCATGAAATGCAGTAATATGACTTCCACAAGGCAGAGCTTAGTCTTAGGAAATGGAGGGCAGAGCTTAGCCCGAAAGAGAAGCGAAGTAAATTATGCTTGAGAGACAGCGCTTAGTCTCTATGAAAAGCAAATTGGAGGCAGAGCTTAGCCTCATGCAAGATGTGGAAGGCAAAGATTAGCCTTATGCAAAATGGAGGCAGAGCTTAGCCTCAAGGATGAAGGCAGAAATTAGCCTTATGCAAATGGAGGCAGAGCTTAGCCTCATGCAAAATGGAGACAGAGCTTAGTCTCATGTAGAGATGTGGAAGGAAAAGATTATCCTTGTGCAGAATGAAGGCAAAGATTAGCCTTATGCAAGAGAAGGCAGAGATTAGCCTTATGCAAGATGGAAGGCAGATATTAGCCTTATGCAAATGGAGGTAGAGCTTAACCTCATGCAGATAGGAAGGCAGCGGTTAGCCTTATGTAGATGGAGGTAGAGCTTAACCTCATGCATATAGGAAGGCAGTGGTTAGCCTTATGCAGATGGAGGCAGAAATTAGCCTCATGCAAAATGCGGGACAGAGCGTAGTCCCATGCAAGATGAAAACAGAGCTTAGCTTTATGCAAATGAAGGCAGAGATTAGCCTTATGCAAGAGAAGGCAGAGATTAGACTTATGCAAGATGGAAGGCAGATATTAGCCTTATGCAAAATGAAGGCAGAACTTAGCCTTATGCAGAAGATTAAATAGTAAATGACAGTAGAATTTCTTAGCTGGCAGCAGACTTTGATATTGTGATTGTTGTGAGCATTGTGACTACGGAGCATTATTTGTTCGTGCTGATAGCAAATGTCGGCAAGTGCGATGGTTTCGAGGATTGTGATTTTGAACATGTTCGTTCTTTGTTCCTGCATCCAAAGAAAAATCGTGAGTTCTGTAGATAGGGGAGGTTGGTTCGTATTCCCGCTGGCTTTGCTTGACTCGTTCTGCTCGGTCTGATGATCCTGTTTAAATCACCGGGGTAACGTTTGCTAAACATAGCTATATTTTGAAAATAAGCATGAATGATTTTGTAAAGACATAATATGAAATATATTTCAAGAAATTTAGATGAACCGACGACTGTGACACGATTCAAGACATTGCAACCTCTTATGCTAAAGGAATTTTGAGGGTCCTCAAAATTCTGCCCCAGTTTGATGGGTTGACGACTCTGGCTGTTGCGCAGGCTGCGATTGGCTGAGGTTGCTTCGGAATTTTGAGGGTCCTCCTCAAAATTCTGCCCCAGTTTCCAATTGTGGGGAAATGAGATTTTTATTGAATTGTGACCGAACCCATAGGGCTACCTACGTATCCCCTATTAAACGGGAATCAGGTCAAGCATAGTTCAGTTTACATCATTTGAGAAATAGCATAAAGAATTACACATAGTATCGTTTGACTGCATCTGAATTGATTGGCTTTGGCCAGACTTCTCCGTCCATTTCTGCAAGTATAAGAGCTCCTTCTGTCAATACTCGGTGAACCATGTATGGACCTTGCCAGTTGGGAGAGAATTTCCCTTTGGATTCATCTTGATGTGGAAAGATCTTCTTTAACACCAGCTGCCCTGGTGTGAACTGTCTTGGTTTGACTCTTTTGTTGAAGGCTCTGGTCATTCTGTTCTGATAAAGATGTCTGTTTGTTGCGTTGTCTCATTGCATATCACAGTCATTGGTTCATCAGGACAGAAAATAATAATGATGTATAGATAAAATTAATGAGAGAAAAACGGTGATAGATAAATACTGATTCGTTGAAACGTAAAAGCGATTTTGATAATTTAAACAAACAATTTTGGAACATCGAGATTTTATTGGAAAACAAAAAATGCGAAAAGGAAATCATTAGCAAAAATGAAATAAATAACAATGTTTAGCCTTGCTACCTCGGGACTCGTCGAGCCCTGGATGGTCTGACGGTCCAATTCTTGAGGAATGATCCCTTGCTCACAGCTTGGCTGGTAGGGCCTTCCTCTTCCTCCTCCTCAACAATAACACAACAATCCATGCCTTCATCTTTCAGGAATAAGTTCTAGGAGGAGGAGAAGGTGGAGGGCCCCTTGATCTTGTATGATATGCTGATGATGCCAGAATGCACGAACCAACCTTTAGGGAGGGGAATAATCAAACTAAAGACAACAAAAACAAAAACAAAAGGTAGCCAAGGCAGTGAGGATCATGAGAAAATATTATAGTATTTAAACACATAGTGCAAGAATATAAAAGCGTGTCCTAATTTGGGAGCCTCGTTGTTCCCGAGGTAGGCCTAGAGACAAGTTGATTTGGAGAACTTAGATGCCAAAATGCCTCATTTCATTAATGTAAAAGCAGAAGAATCCAAAATGACACTAAAATAATAAGCAGGAAATAAAGTCACTAATGGCCATTGGCCTTATTACATTGATAAAAGCGAAAAAAGGAAATCCTATCCTACTTGGTCCCAGAAGGACCTTTCCCAGATTCGGCATCCTTGATCCCATCGAACAGGTTCCCTAGCTCACACAATCCTAGCAGTAGGTATGCTCTGGCCAGATGTCCTCCTTCATTCCCCTTAGCTTTCTGACAGTCTTCGACCCACTTGATGATTTTACCTTCCAGCTCTATTATGCCTCGCTCCAAGTATTCCAACTTCTTGTTGGAACGGATGGCCATGTCTTTCCGTTCTCCAATAAACCTTTTGTTTGTTTCATGTATATCGCGGTGCTCATTCTCAGACTCGTGGATCCTCTTGCGAAGCCGATTGTACTTGACCTAAGCCTCGGCACTCTCGTCTATGATTCTGTAGCCTCGGCTGATCCTTGGCCTGACTAACCCATCCACGTCATCTTCTAACCACCCCGGGTAGAAAGGTGTGTATCCTGCGTGGTACCTGTTTGGTTCAATTCTGTTCTTCTCCATTATGATTTTGCAGTGCCGCATGTGTTGGGCTCGACACTTGTGGGGAACATCATCATCCTGGAAGTCAGCTCGGAAATGGCTCATCTTGTCAACCCTTGGCACAACTTGCTTTCTGCCTGATGGTCTCATGACTCGGAGAGGAACGTAAGGATATATACATCTCAATCCGATTAGCACCAAGTGTGGTGCATCCTTGGACCTGACGATGAATTCATCTGTTGGAAACCACTCGAACATCCACTGTACCTGCTCCTCAGTTATATTATCAAAGAACTCTACCCACTCCTTGGTTGTCTCTGGCTGAGCAAATCTATCAGGAGTATATGTCATCCGCTTGGGGTGATGGAAAGCATGTGGTCATTCCAAGCCCTGCGCGGAAGTTCTTGGTAGTATTGACCCTTTTGGAGATATTCTAAGAGCCATGGTTGTAGTAACAGATTGCAAACCTCAAAGTGCTTAGCTCCTATTTGACAACGTTCCAGAGCTCGATAAATGTCTGCTATGATCATCGAGACAATGCTGAAGGCTTGCCCGTCAATCCCCTCCATCAAAGCCTTGGTTACCATGGCCAACCTAGTGTCAATCCTTTCTTTCTTTGTTGGAAACACGATCAACCCCAGAAAACATGCAATGAATACAAATACCCTACGGTAGATATGCCCCAAAGATGTAATGGCAAATTCGTCTTGGTGGGTACGGTATGATTTGTTGTGACCGTATCTTTCATATAAGTACTCAAAAGTTATGTATGATTGTTTCAAACATTCTAACTCAGTGTTCTTCTTCAGACCCATCATTTTCAAAAAGCCTTTGCCTGTGCGGTTTTCAGGCACCAACAACCCAGGGGTTTCCCAGACTAACCCAGCTAGTCCTCCTATCTCTTATAGTAGCGGTGTAATCTCAATGTTCCCAAAGCGGAATACGGCTCTTTCGCTATCCCAAAATAAGGTGGCATCCTCGATTAACATGTTGTTGGGTTGAATGTCTAGGAGAGACGGTAAATTGCCCAGGTATTTCTTGACGTGTTTCATGTCACTGGAGGAAAGGTCTTCCCACCAGTTCAGGAGCTTTGGATGGATATTGCTGACCATGTCGAATCTAGGGACTTCGTGCCTCATATTTCTGCAAGAAAAACATAATTAGGCCCCTACCCCCGCCAGACTCGACTATTTATACACTTATGATTAGCATACAAGCATTTAGTTCTCCAAATAAATACATATAACGTGATTGTGTCCGTTGGGATTATGAAAACCCCAGTGGACTTGGACAAAGCTGTCTTAAAGGGTTATTGTGTGGACAACACATTAACCCAGCTATGTTTGACCATGACGCATGCACAGTATAACAGAGTAAGGTTTATATGGGGTTTTAGACTGTACCCTTGAGCGGAACACTCAAAGAGGAAGGCATGAAACCATCGACTGCACCGTTGATCGACTGGTTTTACCGCAAATAAGCCTTTCCGAATTTAAGGATGATATAAAATAGGAAGAGCGCAACCACTCATCAGCTATAGGATTTGTATTGGCACGATTGGAATATGATGTTGAGCATGAGTATGCAACAATGAATAAGCAATAAAGGCATGTTGACATATATTTGCACGTTGTGAAAGCAGTAAAAACAACAATTGTAATTTAAAAGCGGTTACAAAGGGAAACAAGGAAACATGTCAGTTTTGTTTTTGAGAAAGATCAAATACTTGAAAGAAATAAACAATTAATTGCACATAAAGGGGAAAGGGAAAGAGTGCAAATATTAACAAAGGTACAAATTCACAAAGCAGTTTGAAATGGTAAAAGCCTAGAAGTCTCCAGCAGAGTCGACATGCTGTCGCGCCCCCTTTTTCCCTCTCCTTTTGGAGCGGTCAGGGTTTTTGACATTATTGGGACAACTCGTTTCCTTTTGGAAAAAGGGGTATGTAAGTAATTGAAGAGTCGCCACCTAACGAATTAAGGTGTGTTAGGGCACCTACTAAGGGTCATTATAACATAGATTTGAATAACCAGAGATCGGGTAAGGGTTTGAAATTACTTCAAGGGGAAGGTGTTAGGCACCCCTCAAATTCCACAACTGTGGTTACCGGCCAAACAAGCTTTGTGGATTTAAACAAGTAGCAAATAAGCTTAAACAAATAAAGGTATTGAAAAGATTTGCAGTCTAAGCACACATGTGAAGTAAAGTTTTAGAAGATTTAAAGTCTAAGCACATATATAAGGTTTTGAAAGATTTACAGTCTAAGCAGACATGTATAAAGGATAGGGGAGTCCTAGGTTGTTTATCCTATAGGATCACATCAGTACAATGCCCGGTAATCACTCCTAAGAAAGGGGCTACACGTGACATTAGCGCACCGGTCATCATATCTATATCTACCCTTTCCTATCCCTTAGCGATTATTTAAGCGAGTGTTGTTTAACGATCTCTATGCGTGTTGTTACCCGTCCCTTCTTAATGGTCCTGGAGGAAATTAGGACCTCTACCTATAGGCAATTTTAGACATACCCCTACGGTTTAAAAGGAGAAAATACTAGGTGACAGGCAAGAACAAATAGGACTTTAGCAAATAAAGGCAGGAGAGAACAATTAAGAGGTTCAAAATTACCTCCACAGATAATGCACGTAAACAACACGACTCAAACACAAACAAGAGGCATTTTTATTAGACATGATCCTAAAGCATGATGTCTAAGTGAATATCAAAACACAGAAGATATGCAGTTTTATTTTATAAATCCAGAAGCAGGGGCCCTAATCAGTTTGCCTACTGATTTTAAGCTTGTTAACCATTAAGCAGTAAACACAAAAGAAACAGTTTTTCAGTTTTATAAAGGTTGATTACCTAAGGCTTGCCTAGGCGTAGGGGGTAATGCACAATAGTTACCAGAATTGTTAAAAATTGTTTAGAAGTTGTTATACCTAAAGCATGATGTTCTAAGTGTTGCAAAATACATTGATTATTACCAGTTTATTTAAACAGGATGATCAAATGTGAGACTGTCTTATGTCTTCTTTTTTTCATGCATCAGTAGTTTAACTAGGCGTGGCTGGGTGAGATCCAAAACCATGGTATCTACTATGCACATAGAGATGCAGAATGGTTGCAGAATTCCTAAAGCATGATTTCTAAATGCACAGGAAGTTACAACATAATTTTAGGATGTGCAGGAGCAACATTTTTATGTTGATGCTATTATTTAGCCTAGCAGCAGGATTTCTACGTGATAAATAGANAAACCTAAAACATGATATCTAATGCATGACATGCTTAGAATGTATTGGTCCTAAACATGGATTCTAATGCACATATAGGAAATGTAAACCTAAGGCATGGTTTCTACCCATTGATATTGATAACATATATAGCTACCCTCCCATTTTCACTAGCCAACCCCAATATTCGTTTACAATAATTATTACAAACCAACATTGAATGAATTACATAGATAAATAAAAAATAAGAAGTTACACTATAGGGAGCCTGAAACAGGCCCAGATTTCCAGACCCTCAAATGCCCAAATGTTTCATAGTCTTTCTCATATCCGGGTGTATCAGAGTTCCCTAAGGACCTCAGGGGATACCGGGCAGTGCTCACACCCAGATTTCACCACCATAACTGAGTAAGGGCGGTGTGGAAGTGCCAACTCCAATGCATCAGAGTTCAGAGGGATCACATAGGGATCCCTAAGCAGTCGCACATTGGAGGGGCGGATTTTATAGACCTAACAGTAAAGTGAGAGTGCTTGACATAGTTTTGAAAGGGTTTGATAGGAAAACAATTATTGAAAGAGACTCAGTAGAAATAGTTTTATAAAATAAGATAGAGTTGTTTAGTAAAACAACTTTTGACGAGAGTAGAGCAATTAACAAACACATATCAACCACAGAACCAAAGCAGGTTCAACATCACACATAAAACAAACCTTCACACATGGGTGATGGGAACTGGGGACACATAGAGCACATAATGTACAAGCATAACAGTTCTTGCAGGGAATAACATGAACTTTAGAATCAACACATAATCAAGCAACTTAGGGTACAAATTATTTTGCCAAAGAAAGGTTCATACTAGAAACCAGATAAACACAGAATTGAACAGAGTCACATCGAGACATACTACAAAAAGGGGATAACATATTCATGTTGATCCTAAGGGGATTAATACATAACATAACATAACATGCTAAATGGACAAAAATGTAGACATGTCAACCACAGGTTGCACAACAAAACCATAGATAAAAACAAACTAGAAACAAGATATCATCAAGCAGTAAAAGAAACATATTGATTTTGGGACTTGAATTGAAATCATAACATACCAGTAAAGAAGATAACAAACACAAAAGTGAAGAATATGAGAGCACAATAATTAGCCTTGCTTGTAGCCTGCTAACTCAGAACAATAGCAAGTAACAAAGAAGGAGCGCAGAAAGCTTTGAGTGTGAGAGATAGTTTTTGAACCAATGTGTTCGTGTGTTTGTGTTAATGAGAGAGCATATATATATATATAGTAGTTTGAAACTAGATAGAATAAGGTAAGAATCACAATTAATCAGTAATTATGGAACTAGGTATCACTTAGTATAAAATCGGCATAAATACTCCCTTAATTAAAGGAGTTCACTTCAAATAGTAGAATACAGGTAGCAAATAAGGAAAGATACCATTTATGACTGGAATATAACACATAAGGAAATAATTTCAGCACAGTACAAGTATAGAACATGTAATTGAGGCTAGTTTCAGAAGATTCTAAATTAAGGAAAATACCTAAGAATCAGTTGACCGCATAGTCGACCAAAAAATAAGGCAAGAAGATAACTTAGAGGTTGATAATCAGTAGAGAATATCACAAGAGATTAGGGAAGGATATCAATCACAGGGAATCAATGATTCAAATAGGAAATAGTATTGATTTAGGAAAAATTACCATTAGTCTCTATGAATACGCAGAATAAACACATAATAGGCAAGAAGAGGCAAAAATCAGAAAACCCTAATGAGCACAGTAGTAAAAACCTCATAGAATCAGGGATTCAACTAAATATGGTAATGAATAGAAGACTTAAATGTACAAACATAATATAAGCGGAAGAAACAAAAATCAGAAACCCTAATGAACATAGTAGGGTAAAATCACAAAAACTCAGAACGTTCATGAGAAACAAACACATATATAGATTAAACGAATAAATAATCAAAGACAAACTCAGAACCCAAAATTGAGACCAAGAACTTAGGGTTTTAACATAATAAATCAGATAAAAGGGGAAATCATGAATAAACATTTAAGCATAGTAAGAATTATAGAATAATACTAAAAATCATAAGGAAAAACCATTTTTAAGAGGGGTTAAGAAACCCTAGTTTGAAGACGAAGAGGTATTTTGAAAAATCGGAAAGATCTTTAAGGAAAACAGTAAAATAACTCAGAAGACTCTTAGATCTGTTAAAGATCTAAGAAGTCAAGAGCTAAAATTAGGGTTTTAGAGAGAGAACCCAGAGAATCGGGCTTAGAAACCATATGGTTTAGCCGGAGATAGAAGGATCTTACTCGGACAGGCCAAGGGTGGCTTGAGAACGGCCAGAATAAGATCATAGGTGTGAGTTGAACAGCCGTTGGTCCCTTGAGGACCTTAGGGTAGCAATAATCCGGCATGGTGGGAGCCATGAAGGCTAGGGGTGGTGGTGGAACCACCATTGTTACCGGCGAGCCAACAGCCGACGAGTATGAGAGCAGGGTTTAGGAGAGAGAGCTTGAGAGAGATGAGAGGATATAACGGCGGAGGGCGAAGAGAGAATGAGAGAATGGGAATGAGGGTTTGAGGGGTAGTCTTTAGGATTAATTAAGGTAAGAAGAAATCTGGTGCGTTGATCAAAATTGATCAACGGTCCAGATTAAACAAGACATTGGGTCCGGTGGAATTAATGGATTGGGCCTAGTATTTGGGTTGTTTTAGTCAGGTGGGTCTGGTTTAATTTAGGCCATAACTAAAATGAAGATGACTATTTGTTAAATACCCAATTAAATTACTTAAAATAATTTGTAAGAATAGCTAATAACTATAAAAAATGAACTTCATGCATAGCAAATAATTTAACATGATTATTCAGTATTTTAAAATACAAATGTCTAAATTTTGCTTAAAAAATGGTACAAAATTATATGATTGGGCTATAATTGCATAGCCAAAAGGTGCCAATTTGACTAATTATGAAATAATTTGGTCTTAATAGGACCATAAACAATAACTAAAATCAAGAAGTGTTTTTGAAATCATTTGTGATGAAACTTTATAATTATTTATGGGAAATAAAATGCTGGATAAATTAATAAAAATATAAGAAAATTTTGAAAAAATATCAATTGCTATTAATGCATGATTTTGAAGGTATATATGCAATTTAAAAAATATTTTTTGGGAAAAATTAGGTATCAACATTGAATTATCATTTTGAAAGAACTTATACAAACACACACACACACATAAGTAAAGGGTATCCCGGTTCATAAAGCATCTCATATTCACGCAGAGTCCGAGGAAGGGCCACACCCCAAGAGGGTATAATATAGGCAGTCTACCCTAATGCAAGCAACAGTGACTGATTCCACGGCTCGAATCCGTGACCTATAGGTTACACGTAGACAACTTGACTGTTACTCCAATGCTACCCTTCACATGTTCCAAACATACATATTTTATGTAGGAGATATTAGAGGAAACTCATCTTCTCTCGCTTTTCTTGCATAATAACATTGGTATTCATACTTCTTCATATTGTGTTCTCTCTATATGAAAGATACAGTAATTATAGATATAACTTTTAAAATTAATGACATTTTAATTATCCATATGCATTTTGTGATATTATCTTCTAGTATCGTTTACATATGAAATAAAAAAAAATCTAACTTAGAAAGAACAAATATTGAAAAAGAAAAATGATAATCACTAAATAGGAGATCTTAACTTTAAAGAAAAGATTTAATTGCATTATAGAGTCTAAAGATTTCAAGTTGAGTAGGTAAAAACTGAGTACTTGGAGTGCAAGTTTAGTGACGGGTTGCATGAAGAAGAAATGGAAGTAAAGATTGGTACTCAAGTCATCCCCAAAAGAGATAGTTTCAAGTATCTTGGGGCTATTATTCAAGGCAATGAGAAGATTAACGAGGATGTCACTCATCGTATTGGAACATGGTGGATGAGATGGATGCTCGCCTCGGGGGTTTTGTGCGATAAGAATGTGCCTCCTGGACTTAAGGGCAATTTCTACAGACGCGTGGTTTGACCGACTTTGTCGTATGGGGCTGAGTGTTGGCCTGACAAGAAGTCCCATGTCCAGAGGATGAAAGTAGCCGAAATGAGGATGTTGAGATGGATGTGTGGGCATACCAGGAAGGACAGGATTAGGAATGAAGTTATTAGTGTGAGCACGTGATTTTTATCTATCGTATAATCCTACAAAATCTCGCTAAATTAATT